>PVJS01013215.1:0-42472 GCA_004027185.1 Glis glis | reverse complement strand
GAACCCGGATCCTCCGGTCTCCACCTCCCAAAGTACTGGGATTACAAGCGTGCGCCACCACGCCCGGCTTGCAATCTAATCTTGGCACCCCCTCCCTCATAGATATGCCCCGGAGAGGACTTGGCCACATCTCCCTTTCCAGTTCATCCCCTCCCACTGTCCCCACAGTCCAGTGGCTGCTGCTGCGTCTTTTCTTTCTTTCTTTTTTAATACTAAATCCACAAAGAGTGGAGGATGGTTGGAAATAATTTCACTTCATTTTTTAGTCATCAGTATTCAGCACTGCTGAGAGTTTTCCGCCCTTACCGCCGCACTGTATTGGCTGTGCACCTTGCACCAGTCTGTTTTTGCAGACTTCTTTTTAATTTGTAAAGAGAAGGAACAGGAGGCCCAAAGGTGATTACCAGTCAGAGCAGTTCATCATTAGAAAGGTCTGAGAGTTGTGGCAAGTTGATGACTGTAAGATACAGGTCAAATGGATTTTGCACTATTCAGGCTCAGGGTGAATTACAGAAATTAAATAGCACTCTAATTAACCAGAGTAGTTAGCACATAATTCAGATCTCTTGAGCTCCAGCTGGTTGAGGATTTAAAAAATTATATTGTATAATGTACAAATAACCACAATAAAAAAACCTGTTCAGGTTGTTCTTCCATAGACAGACTTCATGGGTAAGAAAATATTACAGATTTTTGTAAAAATGAAATATTCTTACTCAACAAGAGGAGGGAAAAAGGTGAATTCTGTTTTTCAAAAAGAATAAATGATTAAGCTAGAAGAGGATGAAAGGAGTTTCACATTCCGTTGTTAAGCACTGCACATATTCTGACTTGGGCCTTTTAGAACTACACCACGAGAATGAAAAGGATAGACGATAAGGTGAAAACAGCAGCATATATAAGTTTCATAAGTCAATATGGCTTACCCATCACCTCTGAAGGTGTGGAGTGGTATTTTTCACCATGTATAAGTTAACACACTGGAATGCGGCTGAGATGAACTTAAGATTTGCTATAGATAGGATGGCAATGTCTCGGTTAACATTCTCACTGCTATAAACCAAAACACCTGACCACACAACTAAGAGGAAGGAAGGATTTATTTGCTCACAGTTTTTGGGGATTTCAGGGCTCCGTCTCTGTGAGGCCAGGGTCTGCTGGGTTCAGGGCATGGTGGCAGGAAGCACAGAGAAAAAGAGCAAGGACTCTGCTCTCATATCATGGAGGCTAGAAACAAAGAGAGCAAAGGAACAAGGGGATTCAAAGACAAAAGCACAGTCCCTAAGGCCACACCCTATAAACCCACCTTCCCTAGCCATATCTCACCTGCCTAGGTTACCACCCAGTAAATCCATTACAGTAGATTTATCTACTGATGTGATTACAACCTTCATGACTTAATTGTATCAACTGAACATTAGTACATGAGTTCTTCAGGCATTCTATATATAACCATAAAAGACAGTAACAAAAATTATTTAAATATATGTTAAATGGAGGCAAAACAAGTTAGGAAACTTCGAAGAAAAAATTGAGATATGAGAGAGCACTGTGCAAATATTAGAGAAATTTCGGAGATATAGTCTAATTTTACTATTGCGTGCACACACACATACACAAAAGAATGGAGGAATTACTATACAATGGGAGAGATATAAGAACTAAGATGTGGCACAAGTAAGTGGATAATTTATAAATTAGGAAAAATATCTACCAGGGAAAATTAATAATTATTCTGTTTTCAGATATCTGAAGCTCAAAGGTCAATTAAAATATTTCTGCTTAAGGAAATGCCCTTTTCACAAGGTCACTTTGTTTTTAAATTCCTCCTAAAAATAATGAGACTAATAGTAATTGCTAACATGTTCTGAGATTTCACAGCATTGAGAACTATGCTGAACATGTATATTATCCCATTTAAGCTCATGACTCCACAGGAGTAAGAATTACTATCTATACTTCCTCATAGATTAGGAAACTGTGATTTACAAACATATAGCAAATTGGCCCAAGAACTCATTGTCAATGAGAGGTGAGTTATGAGTCTAGGAGTTTCTGGTTGTAATATCCATGTTTTTTTTTTTTTAAACTAGGACTCTATGCTACCTCCCTAACTTAAATTGTACCTTTTCTATGAAAATAAAATACATAGTTGATTATTTTAAAGTTTACTCAATATAAGTCCCACTTGTAAGGGTATACGGTCCCTTTGGAGAGGGGACTTGAATATCTTTCTTTTGGTCCACATCAGAATACTGTTTGCACCAAGCCAGGTTCCTAATTTAGACAAAGAAGTCTACACATTGCCCTCTTCTGTGTCAAGGTTGTCCTACCATGATCTAGTAACTGGTGCGATCTGGTGTTTAATCCTTATAAAAATAAAAGAGTGATTTATGGACCTTGCAGAATGACATTCTTCATACTATATTTTTTATGGCCAATATGAGTGAAGATATTTTATGCTCAATTAAAAAAAGCTGTTTGAAGTTTAAAATATTAAAGAAAATTGCAGTACAAGATTTTGTCCTTCATAGTTTTGTGCCGACTGGATTATATATCAGGTCAAAATATATTTTATAACAATTTCATCTTAAAAGTTAGCATTTTATTTGGGAGCAGGGGAACAAAGAGTTTAGGGATTGTATGATGCTTTTAAAAAGTAAATCTATTCAGTTGCAGATTAATAATTAATATCCACACCATTGAAAATTGGGTAAATTGTGATATTATGGCTACTGCCTGAAGTCTTGAGTCACAGATAGTAATGTGTACAGTTTCTCTCAACTTAAATGAAGGTCTGCCAGTACCATGCTGTTTTGGTTGCTATAGTTTCATGGTCCATTTTGAAAACAGTTAGTGTGATTCCTCCAGTTTTGTTCTTTTGGCTCAAGATTGTTTTGACTTTCCAGAGTTTTTTGAGGTTCTATACAAGTCTAGGATTGCCTTCTCTATTTTGTGAAAACATTCTTAGAATATTTAATCAAGATTGCTTCGTCTATAGATTACTTTGGGTAGTGTGGACATTTAAATTATACCAATTCTTCCAATCTATGAACACAGACTGTCTTTCCATGTAATTGTGTCTTCTTTAATTTCTTTTTTCAATATTTTATAGTTGTCAATATATGGATCTTTCACCTTCTGGTAAAATTGATGCCAAAGTATTTTTTATATTATTGGAAATGGGATTGTTTTCTTGATTTCTTTTTTATATATTTCATGGTTAGAGAAATGCCAGTAACTAGAGACATCAGTGACTTTGCATGTTGATTTTATGCTGACATTGTTCATTAGTTTTCAGAGTTTTTGATGGATTCCTTAGGGTTTTCTCCATATAAGATTGTGTCAAAGTGGCATGGTAGTAGACTAAAAAGAGGGATATAGACCAAACAACCAGAATAGAGAAGTAATAATTAAATTCACACATTTACAGTGAGTTGATCTCCAACCAAAAAATGCCAAGATAACACAATGGGGTAGGACAGTCTGTTCCATAAATGATCCTGGAAAAACTGGCTATCCATAGGCAAAAGAATAAAATTGAACCTGAATTTCAACACATACAAAAATTCACTCAAAATGAAATAAAGACTTAAACAAAAGACCTGAAACTGTAAAATTCTTAGAACGAAACATAAGGAAAAACAGCTTCCTGACATCAGTTTGGGCAAGAATGTTTTGAAAATGACCCAAAAGGCACAGGCAACCCCATCAAAAATAGATGGGATTACATGCAACCTGAAAGTTTCTGCACAGAAAAGGAAACAAGAGTGAAGAGACAACCTCTGCAATCAAAGAAAATATGTCTAAGCCTGACATCTGAGAAGGGGTTAATATCCAAAATATATAAGGAAGTCAACTCAGGAACAAGGAAACAACCTAATAAAAACATGGGCAAAGAATCTGAATGGACATTTCTCAAATGAAAATATACAGATGGCCAACAGATATATGAACAAATGTTCAACATCATTACTCATCAGGGAAATGCACCCTTAAACCACAATGAGACAGATGTACAAAGTTGAGATGCCCCAAGTACTTACTTCTAAAGTTGGGACGATTAATCCTTAGGTGTAAAGTGCTCATCACAGTGTCTGGCACACAGTTATAATAAAAGTTAATAACAACAGGCATTATTGTAACCTCAAATAGGATACCACTAATGTATACATAATATAATATTCACAATGTACGAGGTTTGTTTTTTTTTCCATTTTGAGGGTCTTCTGGTTTTGTTCCTTGTCTATTTTCTCATCTCTGAAATGCCTTAGGAAAAAATCCTAAATTTATAATAGATATGCAAGACCACCGTGGAATGTGGGCTGTGTACCTGCTTACAGTCTAGCTGGTGTGTGGGGATGAAATATACCATTTACTTTTCCTTGGGAAGGTCACAGTCTTGCTGAGGTGGGTAGAGGGAGAGACACAAACAATAGGAAAATTTCAAATATTGAGAACTGCTAGAAGGAATATAAGGTGACACGAGAGAATAATACTGATGGGTACAAGAGGACATTTTCAACAAGGTGGTCAGATAATGCCTCCTTGAAGATGTGACATTCAATCCGACACCTTCATGATAAGAAAGCCATGGAAAGTTCTGGAGGAAGAGCATTCTGGGCAAAGAAAACGAGGGCAAAGGCAGAAAAGTGAAAAGAAGTTTGGTGTGTCTGAAGAAGAGAAAGCAACCCAGTATACCTAGAGCACAGAACATGTGAGATGAACGTTGAGCTGAAGTAGGAGGGGGCAATAGGGCTTCATGAGAAGTTGAGATCTTATTTTAATTGCAATAAGGAACGAGCGGGGCATGACTTGCCATTTGAAGGATTCATTTGGGGCTATGTGATTTATCTAAGAACTTTGGATGCCACAACTGGAACAGTTTCTGGAAGCCTCAGATGGAAGCATGATATGGGAAAATAGTGAGAGGGCTGTGAGCCAGAGTGCTGTATTGAAACGAGAGCTTCGAACCTCACATCCAGGGCCACCTGTTAAGATACAGGTTCTGCATTTGACTCGTTAAGGTGCACTTATGATTTAACTTAATCATTGTGCCAGACACTGTTTTAGATACCAAGGATACAGCTGTGATGAAGTCCCCTGCCCTCTATTCTGTGTCATAGAATAGATGGGGAATACCATTATACTAAGCTCTTACTCATGGTCCTTGCTGGTCTTTACACTTTAAGACGTATCAGCAGAACCCTCCATTGTGGTGTTCTTAGAACCTGGTAACTTCTTACACATAGTAGGTCTGAACAACTCTTAACTAATCTGAATTGGACAAAACTATCATGTTAGCTTGACCTAATTGAATTGGACAAGACTATCATGCTAGTTTTAACTAAGTGATACAGAGCATTTCATTGAGTGAATATAGCTCCTCTTTTTCAAAAAATAAAAATCATATTCTGTTTTTGAGCTTAAACATATTGATAATGTTTCTTTCCCAAAAAGGCTTTATGTTTCTATAGGGTTTTGTTATATTAATCACCATTTTGTTTTCATTTTGTGCTATGCAGTGTACCTTAAGCCTGTGGATTTAATATGTCTATTTTGGATTTGAATTATGTGAAGTTAGTTTAACCAATAATTTTTGGTAAACAATTTCTTTGCACAGTTACATGCCCTGTTTTGGTTTTGCACGTCATATAGGAAGTTGCAAAGTAGAAAATTTTTTATCTTTTCCCATTTCCATTTATACTTCCTATTTAAAAAATAATTTTAATTATGACAGAAGGAAGTTTAAAATGGCATTGAATTTTGTGCTTTGACCTTTCTCTTTTCTCTCTGTGCTCCAGGGCAACTAAACTATGAACAGTCCACAAAATGTACATGGTCTCTCTTTCATAGTGCCCATTGAACAGCATTGGGATGTCTTTTCCCGCTTCTTACTTCTTTCTCCTAGTTAATTTAGTTTCAAATTTTGAGCCTTAGCTAAACTTTATTTCTAAAACCTTGTTTTGATCTCCTATATCTAAGTTAGTTGCTTTTTATTTCTTTTATTTTTCTATTACCAACGCTATCATATACTATTGTAATTTCTACTTACTCTCAATTTCTTTTACTAGGCCAAATCCCCAGTTGGCTGAGACTAGATCTTGATTTCAATGCCGACTCCACCCCCTAACCCAATAACTACCCAATAGTGGACCCTTAACAAAAATCTATTGAGTGAATGAATAAATGAATAAATGAGCTGTCATCTCTAAGGCAGGTTGTAATTTAATTTGTTCTTATTGTCTGGCACATTAACAAGGGGCTTTGTTCATAATTTGTGACTTTCCCAGTCTCCCGAGTGCTACTTTGATGATTTTCTTTTTATTTTATATAGTTTGATACTTAGCATGTTACTTTAGAGAAATGTACCTTTTAAGTCTGGTAGAAAAGAGAGAGACGGCAGTCTGGCATTGGTATAAATCTTCCCTCAGGACCCATTTCTCCGGAAAGGCAGACAGGAATGAGTCGTGGTTAGGATCTGAGAGCAAGCGGTGTCATTTTAAAAATGAGAACAGGGCTTCATTTCCACGTTCTCTGGCATTCCTCTGATATTCCAGCTTGCAATACCTTTGGCTGATTGTTGACAGTCCACTTGTGAGAACTGTGGTTTCTTCTGTTTTTATAGGGGAAATCAGTGTGGCTGTGTAGGAAAGGGCAAGAAATGGAGTTCTGTCTCATGAATAAAAACCATGTCTCCTGATGTTGCTGACAAAGAGCTGAAGCCACTAGACCAATTGATATACTCCCAGGGAAATATACGAGAAAAGATTCTCTCTCTCTCTCTCTCTCTCTCTCTCTCTCTCTCTTTCTCTATTTCTTTCTTTTCCCCTCCCCCCTTCTCCAGCATTCAATTCAGCCCAAGAAACCAGGAATCCAGGAGGAAGGAAGTAATTGACATTCAAAGCCTCTATTTTTAGACACCTTTACACTTTCTTTTGCTTCTAACTAGCAAGGATTTTTCCAAACAAGCTTTTAATTAGCAGGTGAGTTTAATTGATATGTGGGTTTCTCAGAAGGGGAAAGGACCTCAATGTGGGGAAGGAGGGGGAGGGACTCCCTCATTCTCACTCACAATGGAAGGCCATTAATTCATTTGCACCTGGAAGTTTTAAAGGATCAATTTACTGTAGCAAAGAAAGAAGGCAGAGAATCAAAAGGTTGGAATCTGTCAGAGAAGAAAGAGAGGCACTATAATTTAACATGCTATGTGGATGATTTAAAACTCGGAAAGATATTGCTACCGACATCCAGATACAGAAAACTAACCTATTTGCATACAGCCAGGTTCTGTCCATGTGCTGAAAAAAAGATTGTTTCAAAATCAGTGAAGTTAATTTTTTTAAAAAAAGTTTTCAGACTGTAGGAAAGGAAAAAAAAAAGACATGAAATAAAACCCATATTAAAATCACTTTATTGCTCTTAAAGGAGTGTCTTATTTCCTTGAATCATGATTTCAACTCAGACATTGATAGTTTGGGGAAATTAAATCCAAAGTAAATAATTTTGCTCTTTGTTTATTTATTTTAGTTTTATTTTTTGGTACTGGGGATTGAACCCCATGATGTTCCACCTCTGAGCTACACCCCTAGCCCTTTTTATTATTTTATTTTGAAACAGGGTCTTACAAAGTTGCCAAGGTTGGCCTTGAACCTACGATCATCCTGTCTCAGCCTTCCAAGTACTGGGATTATAGGCATGCGCCACCACGTCACCACACTCTCAGTTTTGTTTTTTATGGGGGTGGGGGAGATAGCATATTATCCTGTGTCCAATTTTGTAAAATAGGAAGTTATAGGAAGCATGGAAAGGTCTACACATTATGAACAAGAAACTATTGGTTGCATGCAATAGAAATAGTGATTAAAGTAAGTATAGAAACAAAGGAATAAATTGAGTGCATATTGGCTATCTTACAGAATCAAATAAATGACTGAACAATTGAGGCTGAGAAATGGATTGGAACTAAAGAAGATTTGGAATATATGTAGCAGAAACTAGTGGAAAGTCATTGTAGGATCTGTTATCAGAACGACTCAGCTCTTGGCTATTTTCTTTCTCTGGTTATTTTGATCAGAACCCCAATCTCAGGACACAGTTGGTAGTTAGTCCAGCTTGACTGATGTGTTCACCTGTTGGCAAAAGAGCCAAGCTACTTTTGCCAATATCATCTGTGCAGAGGGACATAGAGTTCAAGTAAGATACTCAGGATGCGGATGCAACTTTTGATCTAGCCTCAAGATTTCTGTGTGCATAAACCCTCACATCTACCATATAATCTATATATGATATGTGGATGGACATTGTTACAAGTCATACTTATCCAATTTTTTCCCAGTACTCCTGCCTCCTTCAGTGGGCTCACAGGGGTTGAACAGGCAGGTCGAAGCTCTCTGCCAAAACAGAGTACATATGTCCATTAGCCAGATTGGAAGTCTGCGTTCCTGAGAAAGAAAATTCTCCTTTGAATCCCCACAGCTAGCAACCATAAAAAAATGGCTGCACTTTCACCCTTTAAGATGCCTTTTCAGATTATTTGATATTTATTCTTAAAAAAGCCTTAAATAATAGCCTGGGCCCTGCTGAGTTCACCATAGAACTGTCAGAGACTTGTATTTATTGGACAAATGGTAGTTACATAGAACACTGAGTCCTAGAAAAGAAACAAGCAGCATAAACATCTCCTACCTCTAAATTTGTGCTTTACTGATAGAGCCCAAATGGAGAATCTTATTTAATATTATTCCAATATAATAATTTTGGGGTTATAATGGGAACCCCCAAAATATAATCATGTATGAATGATCTGCCCTCTTCAGATTAAAATTTGGAGATGCTTAATACATATTCTAAAGACTACATTTCCTTTTTTTAATTAAGGAAAAGAATGTATGAGGATTTTGGAAAAATAGTTACCTGGCTTCATGGTTAGTCCAAATGTTTGCTTTCTTGGGCACAGTATTTAAATTCACGACTTGGCTACCTTGACTTATATACACAGACTTTGTATATTTGTAAGAGAAATCTGAAGAGCACATCATATCCAATTACAGTTCTGCCTTGTATGGTCTGTGGCCCTTTCTATTCTTCTCTACAATGTTGGCGACGCAAGCTCTCCTAGCACGCAGCTCACTCAGCCTGGTGTGTACCAACTCTAGGAAGTTAATGAAAATAAGAACCCTTGAATGCCGTAATTGGTGATCCAACCTCCTAGACTACTAAAAATTAATTGGCCAGATGTTCCCTACCCAACCGTAATGGGGGATAATATAGGAGACCGAGTTTTCAACCTTCCCCAGGTGTGCACATTTGAGCAGAGAAAAGTGATTATGAGTGACATTATGACAGGTGCAGTGCCCATGCTTCACAGTGCCCTGCATATCTGTTATATATTTAGTATTTTTCCCCTGAGGCATTTCAGAGATATGAAAATAGACAAGGAACAAAATGAGAAGACCCTTCGAATAGGGGGGAAAATGCTTGGAAGTTGTGAATATTGCATTAGGTGTACATTGATTGCATTATTATTTTAGGTTATGCCTATGCTGGTCACTGTTAGCTCTTGTAATTATGCGCCAGGCATTGTGCCAAACACTTTCACCTTCCCGATTTTAGAGGTGGGTGCTTGTATTATCTCTACTTTTTAGATGTGTCAACTGACCTTCAGAGAGAGAGGGAGAGAGAGCCAGTCTCTCACAGTTATACAGGAAGTAGGAGAGTATATCTAAGGATCTAATATCAGAGGATGTGGGCTTATGTCCTATGCAACATAGGCCCCGAAATAGCAGAGTTGTTCACCTCTCCAAAACACAGTCACTATGATAAGCCCATTACTTGTATTATCTCATTTAATCTCACCACCACTAAGATAAGTACAAATTAATCTCCCCATTTCACTGGAGAAGATATGGATGCTTGTAAGAGTTTGATGAACTTGACCAAGGTTACATGTACTAAAGAACAGAGAAAGTAATCACATCTACTTTTCTCTAACTCCAAAGTCCAGTTTTTTACCACAACAAAGCAATGGTACAGAAAGGATATGTCAAGTCAGGGATGCAGCTCAGTAGGAGAGCGCTTGTGTAGCATATGTGATGACCTGGGTTCAATCCCCAGCACTGCAAAACAAAACACCAACAATAAAAAACAACAAGCAAACAAACAAAACCCAGAAAGGACATGTCCTCTGGAAGTGAGAATATAGCCACTGCTTTGATTTGAGTTTGATTTTCTTTATTGTACTTATTTACATGTTTACATTCCCAACAAAAAACAATTATCCTGACTTCTACTTTGCTACATTCCCTTGGGCTTCAATTTTGAACAGAACCCAAAGTATCCCCTGATTATTCTATGCAATGCCCTTAAGAACTATTTAGGAAGAAAATGTTGTTCTTCTGATAAAACAGCACAGCTGTCTCAAAGAGCTTTTAATCCATCTTTTTAAAAGATGTGGACTTTCTAAAATAATGTCGCCCCCATTTGTCTTCTATGAAAGAAGATATTTCAAAACCAGGAACACCTATCATAATAAACCATTAAGAAGACTCCAGCATTTCAGTATATTTTTAGAATTTCATATTTCACCAAATGTTGTTATATATAATTCATGGTAGTGGGATATGATGGGAGATGACAGTTATCTCATTTGAGAAGAAGGACCAAATAACTCATTGTCCCACATTCACAAATAAATTATTCTTTTCCCCTAGCACAAGATTCTGTTTGTTAGTTTCCTCCCCTTAATGGATTTTCTTTTCTACATAATACTTTCTGCAGAAGACCATGACCCTTAACATCAATTTGGCTATTGTAAGAGAAGTAAAATTCTAGAAATTAAGCCTCACGGATCTACAAATAGGGTATTAGCAAAGCAGGCTCTACCTCTTGAAGTAAAAAGAAGCCTCAAGTGAGCATTGTTTTGTGTTGTTTTGTAGGATTTCAGTCAATGTTTTTGTCACCTGTCAAACATGTGAGAAAAAAGCCCAAGTTTCCCCTGCCCTTTTGAGGTGTATCATGTGTTTCAAGTTAAAGCAGGGACTAGGGTTCTACTTTTCTTCTTGTCATCAATTTCAGAGTCCTACATTTGATTCTAATAGTATATTCATGAATTACAAAACTATACTTGAATCTAGAACTTCCAAAAACTTAATTTGGGGTCTTCATGTAATGTTTCAGTTGATCGGGTATTTAAAATAGACATGAATATCATTAAATGAAAATTTTCCCTAATTAAGTTGCATCAATATGTTGAACATATGCCTCGCTAAGTTTTGCCTGTAGTTTCACTTTTTATTCACTTCATCATCATGCATATTTCTTATGGGTTTTCATCTTACCTGGTGTGAGTTACAGTGTGCGAGGTCCCTGCTGATCAGCTTCCTGGGAGACAGACATTTCCTGTTCTCAGTTTACTACACCTTCATAAAAAGCACACAATAACTCTTTGAAACTGAAGTAAAATTAATTTAATGGTGCTTAAGAAACAGAAACAGGTTCGTATTACCTCCTTAAGGGTAAAGGTTAATTGTAGAAGTTTGAGGCTGATAAGGAAGCATTTGGAGGGACTGCTAATCGATAACTCTGTTATTTTTTTTCTCAGAAATATTTCCATGGGAACACATGTCATGGTGCATGTTTAAGCCTTTAATCATGAAAAATTTCAAGCACATGTTCACAGAGTAAATAAAGGTATATATTGATGCTTTTTACCATAAACAGGCAATATGTATTATGTAAGTAATGAATAGAAATGTACAGTTATATATGTATAAGCACACACAAAACATCTTACCTGATGAAGACATTATTTGATATTTATATATTTGAATAATTATATACAGTAATCCAGTTATTATAGATAGATGCATTCCATACATGCATTCTGTTTTCTGTGTGTGTGTGTGTGTGTGTGTGTGTGCATGTGCAAACAACACTCATCACATCAGGCAATATGGATAGCTTAGCGAGCTCTAATCTTTTATGAGGATAGATGTAGGGCAAAGGGGAAAAAGATCCAAGTTAATAGTCCCAGTATCAGCACTAACCACACCTCAGCTGGACTTCCTATATGTCGATACCATCTGAGTGCAAAGCTAATAATAATTCTGAAAGTTAGATGGTCATGGCCTCTACTAAGAGTTCCCAGGAGGGGCTTTTTAAAGCCCACTGCCATCTAGAACTCTAAAAAGTTGATGGGACCCTAGTAACTTTTTAATAACATCTTTTGAAAGAGTTGCATTGTAAACTCCTTGACCACTTTGCATTCGTTTCCAGTAATTGTTTTATTAGGCCAAATATACAAGCAGTGATTCTTCTAGGGATTCTATAAAATGTGATCCATTACCTTGACCTGCAGCAACCAACAGCATGTTTCTTCCCTTTACTCCCCTCATTACTGAACACAAAGACTGAAAAGTGGGAAATTATAGAGCTGGGATTAGATAAAGATGAAATATCCCAGCATTTTAAGGAGCATGGGAGTAGAACTGCACACATTTTATGAATCTTCAGGGTGTCAGTTCTTCTGGCTAGTATGTTATGTCACCAATCACATTTAGCTTTTATTGTCATCCTTTGAGATAGATCGATTATCTCCAGTTCTCAGGTAAGGAGACTGAAATTCAGAGCAATTAAGTGTCTTGCAAATTCATTTACTTCCAGGAAGACTTCAGTTCCCTGTCAGAATTGGAAACAGGTATCACTGTAATCAAACCACTTGTTTGCTGCCTCCTCCTCCCTTGAATTTTAGTTCTGTGAGGGCTGGACTTTATCTCATTCATTATTGGCTCCCCAGAGCCTGCTACAATCATTACATTTATTCAACAATTATTTATTGAGTGCCAAATATATTCCAAATGCTTATGGAATAATTAACAAAGATAAACAACACTCCTATCTTTCAAGAGCTGACATTCTAGTGGAAGGAGACAAAAAAAGATAAGCATAAACATAATGTAAAATTCTATAGAGTGCTAAATGTAGAAAGCACTGTGAAAAATAAGATAGAAGGAAGGGGATAGGGAGAAAGAGGCCAGAGAAGATCTCACTGATGAATTATCACATTGAATAGAGACCTGAAGGGGTGGTAGAGGGGCTATGTGCATAGATCAGAGGGTAGAATGTCCCAGGAGAGGACAGATAGGGTGTGAGCATTAGGAGGAGATGAGCCTGGCAGGTCTGAGCACAGCAAGTGGGCCAGTGAAGCCAGACAGGAATGTGAATGAGGAAGAGTAGTGGGAGATCCCATCAGACAAGTGGGGGTCACGGAGAGTGGAGAATATTAGGTCCTTGTAGGGTAAGATAAGACCTTGGCTTTTTCTATGTGCAATGTGAAAAGCCGATGAGGAGTTCAAACAGAGAAATGATGTGACTTGATTCACATCTTCATAGGATGATCATAGATTGGTAAATTGAGTATACACTCAAAGAGGTCAAGAATAAAAGTGGGGGAAAGTACTAATATAATTCTGACAAACATAATCACCTATAGCTTGCATGTGGGTGAGGTAGCAGTGATGGTCAGTGAGGAGCAGTGAGATTCTGGAGAGACCTGGAAGCCAAGCTCACCTCCTAGAGCCAGATGTGGGGCACAAGTGTGGAGGTGAGCTAGGGATGATGTGAGGTCTTTAGCCTAAGCAACTGGAAAGGCGGGAGCATCCTTACCTGGTCCACTGCAGTATGGGATGTCCTGGGATGCCTGCTAGACACCTGCCTGTTAGACACCTGCCTGAGATATGAGGCTGACATTTTCATATTGGAGTCATCTGGAGCCTGGAGAGAGGTTGAAGCCTGGGACATAACTATGGTCTTGTTAAGGTCAGATTGTATGGAAAGACATGGGACTGGATGCAAATCCCATGGTGGTGTGTGAGTGTCGAGTTCATAGTGGATATTTTTAAATTGTCTACAAATGAATGGATGCAATGAGTGTGAGACTGGAAGAAATTCTGTTGGTTTGACATCAGAACCATTGTGCTTCTTACCCTGTAAATTGTGGTTATTATGAATCAACAGAATGTTTCTCTGGCTTTTTTAACAAGCTATGGAAGGGGGTAAGAACTTACACAAAAGGATATTGGGGGAATTCACAGAATGTTTTTCAAAAGCTATAGAACACTGAGGTTAAATGCTATATAATCCGTAAAATAGTGATTAAAAAAAATAAATAGTATAGCCAAGCATGGTAGTGCAGGTATATAATCTCAGTACTTGGGAGGCTGAGACAGGAGGTTCACAGGGTTGAGGCCAACTTTAGTAACTTTGCAAGATCCTGTTTGATAATTTAAAAAATAAAATAAAGGGTTGGGGGTGTAGCTTGGAGGTAGAATGCCCCTGGGCTCAATTCCCAGTGTGAAATAAATAAATAAATAAATGAATCAAAGAAGCCGAGTGTGGTGGCGCACGCTTGTAATCCCAGTACTTGGGAGGCTGAGACTGGAGGATCTGAGTTCGTGGCCAGCCTCGGCTACTTAGTGAGGCCCTCCGCAACTTAGTGAGACCCTGTTTCAAAAATAAAGAATAAAAAAGATGGCTGGGTGTGTAGCTCGGAGGTAGAATGCCCCCAGGTTCCATCCCCAGTACTGCAAAAAAAAAAAAAAGAATCAAAGAAAGAAAGTCTTTACCCACAGAATGAGAATGATGGTAGCTATAATAGTATTTGAAATTAAGGAAAAGGGAATCATTTTTAATGAGCACCTGCTATGTGACAAATAATGATATTTAATCATGATGGATAATTCCTTCTCATGAATGCCTACTATGTTAGCTCATTTTAATTCTTACAAGACCTTTGTGAAACATGGATCACTGTTCTGCTTTATAGATGACTGAGGGTCAGAGGTGTTAAGTATTTCTCCTAGGTTACACAGACATGACTGGATTTGTCTCATCCCCACATTCTTATCCCTAAAATTCTACTAGAATGTCTCCCCAAATCAGCAAATATGTTCAGCCATTCAGAAGATGCTCCAGCCAGCCACACACGCTTGTAATCCCAGTCCTTGGGAGGCTGAGACCAGAGGATCTGGGTTCGCAGCCAGCCTCAGCTACTTAGTGAGACCCTCCGCAACATAGTGAGACCCTGTTTCAAAATAAAACATAAAAATAGAGCTGGGGGTGTAGCTCGGAGGTAGAATGCCCCCGGGTTCAATCCCTAGTACCGCAAAAAAAAAAAGCTCCAAATTCTTTTCTGAACATTGTGAGGTAGGCAAGGCTGATGGCTTATTCCTGTTTAAAAAACACAACAAAACAAAAACAAACAAAACTGAAGGTAAATGACCTGGGCCAGTTTCATCAATCTCTAAAAGAAAAGGAGATTTGGTTAATAATCTGCTAAGCATGAGTCTGAGTTTTCATGCCAGTATTCCAAACTAAGTTTAGTACAACTAATGATGAGCCTAATAAAAACATACCTACTTTGTTCTTTTACAAAGGAGTTTTACAGGCTATTGATCACCTTCAATCACCAAAATATGTGACAGGACTAAATACCTATATTTATTGATCATGTGGTTGAATTTCTTTGAACAGATATAATGGTGTCTACGTATTTCTGCCCAACTTAAATCCTCATGGTGACAGCCTCTTCCCCCAGTAACACATAATGATTCTGGATTCTAATAATGTTCATTTTTCAATTGATTTTTATTTGATTCTTTTCTTAATTGCTTTCCTCCTCCCCCAATCCGCTCTTGTTTGGAAACAAGGAACTCTCTCCCTGTACTCTGCTTCCCTTGTTCTGATGTGGAGAATCAATCTCTCTTGTCAATACGATATTTCCCTGCCTGCTTTGTCATTTATTTTTGTATTGGATTGTCTTTCACTTTATTTCTCTGGTCCCTTTTCTTTTGAATCTCTTAAAAATTTATTTCTCCCCGCTGAATCATTTCCATTCAGCGGAATGAGATTTTGCTTGCTTTTTTCTCCCCCTTTCTGATGTGTTTATCATGAGATTAACATCTTTATTTTGGGGCTTTGAAACCTCTGGAACGTTTTTGCTGGATTATTTTTGTTTTTCCCCTTGTTTCTGTGGCTCTGTGTTGGGGAAAAGTTCTCTGTGGCCTGTTCTACACCTAGCTTTAAGTTTGTCCTGTTTTCCTGCATCGGCTTGTTGGGAGGTTTGATTCTTCAATTTTTTACATGATGCTATCAGAAATCTTTGCTATGAGGTACAGTCAAAAGAATTACAACTGCTGGGCTCTGTTCCGCTCTCTGCACATGTTTATTAGTAAGTGGATAGTATTGGAAGAGGTTCCATTCTTCTGCTAGGCTTGTCCAAAGTTATATTTATTAAAAAAAAAACTTCCATCTAAAAGAAACTCTATCCCCAAATAAGATTCAGGTTTAGAAAAGCTCACTGTTATTCACCCAGTCTTGGTAACCCACAACAAATATCTCTCAGAGTAATTACTTCATACTGACTTCTTCTAACTTTTGATTAGTGTCCTTAAATTGAAAACGATCATAACTGGACTCAGCAGAGACTTTACAGTTTATATTTAACTTTACTTGGCAATGCAAATAAAATTAGGGACCAGTTGCATGTGGCAGGCAAGGTTGAGCTCTGGAGTTAAATAGGCATGAATTCGAATCCTGGTTTCACCTTCTTCTAGGATATGACCTTCAGGTAAATTAACATTTTTCAGCCTCCAGTTTTTCTCTCTCTTTTTGCCCCCCCAAAGATACCTAGATTTGTCCTATGAGTTACTTGGAAGATTAACTGTGAGACTATCTATCTTAGTCTGTTAGAGCTGCCATAACAAAGTGCCACAAACTGAATTATTATTTAATACATGTACAATAAATTTATAATTTATTATTACAAAACAGAAATTTATTTCTTATAGTTTTGGAACCTGGAAGACCAAGATCAAGAGGTCAGTACTGGTTGGTGTCTTCTGAGTCTTCTTCCCTTGACTGGCAGGTGTCCCCCTCCTCCTTCGTCCACATCTGTGATTGTTCTTCCATCTGTGTATCTATGTCTTCATCTCTTCTTAGGAGGGCGCAGCTATATTGGATTAAGGTCCATCCTAAACTCATTTTAGCCTAATTTTTCTTTTAAAGTGCTTTATCTCCAAAGACCATTACATTCTGAGGTATAGAGGATTAGGACTTTGGTATATGAATTTGGGAGGACATGATCAGACCACAACACCATCTATAAGTATTTTATTTATTTATTAATATCAGTAGTAGTATTTTGCAGTACAGGGGATTGAACCCAGGGTCTTGCACATGCTAGGCAAGTGCTCTTCCACTGAACTACATCGCCAATCCTTTTTATTTTTATTTTACTTTGAGACAGGGTTTCACTTGCCTGAGTCTCCCCCAGTCTCCCCAGTTGCTGGGACTACAGGTGTGCCCCACCACATTCAGCTTGACAAATATTTTAATTCAGGAGTTACACATCGTAGCTGCTCAATATTTTGTAGCTATTATATTTATTTTTTAATAAAATTTCAACATGTCTAGTCTTTTTATGAATTTTAAATTGTTTCTGAAAGTAGCCAGGCCCTTTACCCCCATCTGTTCACTTTCAAGAACAATTTTCCACTTCCTATTCATGTTTATTATTTTATAATTATAATTTGAATATATACTTATCCTCATAATAAAAAAAAAAAATCCGTAACAAGTTAGAGAGGAAAATGTGAGTGTTCTAAGTGTCAAGAAGATATTTTTCCTTCAAATAACATCCTATAAAAATGGTTACATATTTCTGGATTATATCTTCATAATGTAGGGAAAATTATAATTAGGGTAAGTCTGATTAAACCCTTTTGAATAAAGGCACCTAGAACTGATACAAGTAATCTAATGAGCCACAAGTGTATTTCGTGGAATTTTTAATGATGTATATATGATACAATTCACATCAGCCCTCTGCAGATGGCATCTTCAATAATTCCTGATAAAATTGGCTAGTTAAGAGTATGATGCAAATAAAAGTCCTGTTCTCATACGTCAAGGCATCATGGAAAAAGAATTAAATTCTAACTCTGAAAGTATTTATCCTCCCAGCCCTTTCCATCTACATCCAAGACTTTTTTTTTTTTCTGACTTGACCACCTCTAGGGAGTTGTAGATAACTGAAATTTAATATATGCGGTTAGCTCAATTTCCACAAGTCAAAACATCTCAGTCTTTTCTGTCCACCCCTCAAGTAAAGCAATCCTCTATGTTTTGTAACATGTCCCAGTCTTTTACTAAGTACCTAAATCCTCTTTTGTTCTGTCATCCAATTGTCTGTTCAGTGATGGATTCTACCATCCATTCCATCTCTGACCTTGGATTTGAATCATCTTTACTTCTATTTAGACCCTTAACTAGAAACCTGCCACGTGCATTTGATATGATCCCACTTGCTTTAATACCAACAAGTCTCTGGCAGGCGCTTTAAGGTATTGTATCTGGTTTCATGATCAAAACTGCATATCAATCTCTCCTTGTGTATAAACGTTTGTATAAAAATCATCCATCACAATATTTTTTTTGCCTAAAATGCTACTTTAAAATATAAGCACTGTTTAATTTGAGACTCCATAGTCCCATTTCTCACCCACTTAGGTGGCCATTTGCTAAATAAAGAGTGAATTTCAAGTTGTTTAATCTCTTACCCAGTTCCTCACCCTCATCTTTCATCCCTCCACAGATCCTCCAGGGCAGCCCACCAGGCTTTTTCGTTTTTTCCCAACTGTAGGCAGCGTTTCTGCTTTGGAAACTTTGCCCCAATCTCTGTATCTGCAATAATCTCCCTCTGTTTCCACCTAGAGAAATCTCACCTACCTAGTAACGTTCAGTTAATCACCTCGAGCTGGAAATAGGCTCCCCTTCCTCTGAACTGTAACACTAGGTTTCCAGAACACTTTCATCACCGATCCCCGCCATGTTCACTGTAGAAAAATGAGACAGTGCAGGGAACCAAGAAGGAAAGAAAGAAAAAAGACTCACTATCTAACCCTAGTTCATCATCAGTATTCAACAATATGCCTTTCTTGATTCTTTCTCTTTTTATATATATCATCTTCCTCCTAATAAAAATTAGGAGTAGAAAATGTTATTGCTACTTTATTGTGTACCAAATACTATTTTTAGATGTTGTAACCATTATATTTGTTAATATTCCAATTACTGTATGGGTATCTTATTTCTATCCTTGTTTGATAGAAAATAAACTCAAATCCTAGAAATGTGAAGCCATTTTCCAAGGTCACAAAACCACAAGGGAGAAAATGGATGAGTCCAGCTTTGCTTCACTGCAGAGTCCCAAATGCTAATGACAGCACAGTGCTGCCTATTTGTATGTATATAAAAATAAAAACAATAAAACTTTAGGAAGACATTGAAAAATAAAATGGCTCAGAAAAAAATCCAAACTCTACATTCAAATGACTCTAGGGAATCATCATCTTCTACAGGAAGACTCAACAAGTTCTCATAAGGGTCTGGGGGTGTAGCTCAGTGGTAGAGTGCTTGCCTAGCATGTGTGAGGCACTGGGTTCTATCTCCAGCACAAGGAAGAAAGGGAGAGAGGGAGGGAGGGAGGGAGAGAGGGAGGGAGGGAGGGAGAGAGAGGGAGGGAGGGAGGGAGGGAGAGGAGAGAGGGAGGAAGGGAAAGAATTACTGATAAGACTAATAGTTATTGTTCATATCTATACAATACTTGCTACCTGCTAGGCAGTATTCACTAACTAGCATAGCCTTTGAAATTACTCTATGACAGAAGTACTGTAATTGTCACTGTTTTGTGGATGGGTAAACTGAAGGGCAGATAAGTTATTTGTCCAAGGTCACAAGGCTACAGAGATGCCCTAGCCTTATAAGACAGTAAACCCTACACCTTCTATCCATAAAGTTCCTTCTGTATATAAAGTTCCACCTGATAACCTTCTGTCTTTGTACCTTTTCCTTAATGTAACCACAGAATACTTACCTTGGCAGGAACCGTTATTCAATATGTAATCAACAGCTTGAGAAAATGGGGGATGATTCTCGAGCCTGTTTTCTTTGCAGAGGAAGGGCACTAACTTTAATTAACTTTAACTAGGACTGCTTGTAGCTCCATGTGAGAAAAGACACAAAAAGGCCCATTAACTCTGAGCATCATTTCCGTGTTTTTGCTCTGTATGCCCTGGAGATAGTGCTTTTTCCCTGCTGTTCTTTGATTTTTGCCTTTTTCCATTTTTTTAAATGTATTAAGAATGGGTGTGAGTCTAAAATTAGTTATATACCCACAATAGCCTTTTCGTTCACCCAAACACATTATTTCTGGGGAAATAGTAGTGAACATTGAGAAATATTATGTTTTAAGGGTTGAAAAACTTTAAGGAATCCCTTCATCCAATTCATGACTAAATGATTTGCTCTGAATTTTTTTCTGAGTGTGTGTGTATGTGGTTTTTAAAGATACTTTCACCTATTGTGGTGTAACACGCCTCTAATCCCAGGACTTGGGAGGCTGAGACAGGAGGATCACAGGTTCAAAGCCAGCCTCAGCAATTTAGCGAGGCTCTCAGCAACTTAGTGAGACTCTGTTTCCAAATAAGAAATAAAATCGATCTGGGATTGTGGCTCAGAGGTAGATTGCCGCTGGGTTCAATCCCCAGGGCCATAAATAAATAAATAAATAAATAAATAAATAAGCCAGGCGTGGTGATGCACACCTGTATACTGGTGACACTCCCAGTATTTGAGAGGTTGAGACAGGAGGATTGAAGGTTCAAGGACAGTCTCAGCAAGTAGTGAGACTCTCATCAACCTAGCAAGACCCTGTTTAAAAATAAAAATAAAATAGGGCTGGGGGTGTAGCTTGGAGGTAGAATGCCCCCGAGTTCAAAAGATCAATCACCAGAGCCAATAAATAAATAAATAAAATACTCTCTGTAGCAAATTCTCCTTCTAAAGCAATTGTTTTAAATATGCTAGCAGAAGACTCTTACCCTCCCTGTAAGACATGCGCACCTGACTTTAACTGTGGTTTGGAAATGTTGAATGAAAACGGCCAACTTTCAAATATGTAAAGTGTGGTCATCAAACCCTGCTGTATGAGTCCACACAACAACATTCTCTGAACACCAGCATTCCAGAATTACTCTTTCCTGTTTTCCTGATCCTAGACTTTGAAGGAATGTGTCCACGACAGCTGAAGTGAGACATTTAGCAGCTTCTGCCACTGTCCTTTTTGTATTCTGTGCCAGGCACAAGGACTCCTTTCCTCTTGAAAGTTTTATCATGCACAAGGCTATTAACATTATGAGGATAGGCTGAAGCATGAATAAATCCTGAGACTGACTGATGATGTCATTGCATTGGTCAATAAAATACATAGAGGCAAGGGCTTCCCGTGCTACCAGACTGCACTAACTAAATCAGGATACACGAGCAATTAACTCTTTAATTAAGATGAATGGGCGACATTAGCCCTCCTTAAACTCTGCTCGTCAGCATTTACAAATAGAAAAAGACGGATGCCTCCTTCCCAAGAAATGTAGCTTTTATTTTTCATTCATCAACTCAGTCTCATTCTTGTAAACAAAGTCACTGAAGTATAGGGGTGGACCGAGAGCCTGTGGCAGATTCATTTCATCGGTCATTTCTCTCAGTGTTTAAGGCTCCATATCAGGATCGATTCGATTTTTTTAATGAAGCTAACTGTCTTACTATCATTATTTGACACAGTGGCTTTGCTTCCCCCCTTCCCCACTGCACCCAAGCAAGGGTCATGCCAGAATCTCATAGTATAAAACAGGAATGCAGCAGAGCATGGAGACAGCATCTATGCACTTGTTCTTCCAACAATTCCTCACTGCTGTTATCTGCTATGTTGCCAGTCACTGAGCTCAGGCCTGAAAGTCTATAGATATGTGCTCAAGCTCTGCCCTGTCTCACATCAGTTAGCCATATGACCTTAGGGAAGGATGTCTCAGGACCTCACATGTAAAACTTGGTTTCTGGAACAATTGATCCCTTACTTCTCTTTACTTTTTAACACAGTAAAAAATGAAAACAAAGGTATGAATCATTCTAGGAACAAAGTATCTAAACCAGCATTGTCTAAGAGAAAGATTAGGTGGTCCATGTAGGCAATTTAAAATTTTTTGATAACCACATTTAAAAAATGGCTGGAATTAGTATTTAATATTCACTTAAGGCAACGGATCTAAAAAGGATCCGTATGTTGGATCATTCCAACATACAGGATCTATTTTATATTATTTTTTCAATGTGTCTTTGAGATCTTAGAGCACACTTCAATTCAGACTAACCATATTTCAAGTGATCAAAAGCCACAAGTGGCTACTGGTTGAACAACAAAATTCCATGGTTAACAAATATTTGAGCAACTGCCAGTGTATCTTTTCAGTACTTGTCAGTTTTCAGTAAGTTTTCTCTTTTTTTTTTCAGTACCAGAGATTGAACCCAGGGGTGTTCTACCTCCGAGTTATACACCTGGCCCTATTTTTTTTATACTTTATTTTGAAACCGGGTCTCACGAAGTTGCGGAGGGCCTCACTAAGTTGCGGAGGGCCTCACTAAGTAGCTGAGGCTGGCCGCGAACCTGGATCCTCCGGTCTCTGCCTTCCAAGTACTGGGATTACAAGCGTGCGCCACCACACCTGGCCAGTAAGTTTTCTTAAACAAAAATTACTTTCCAAATCTATACATTTGTACAGATTTTTAAACCCAAGAAATCTACCCCCCCAAATAAACTGGGATTGTTCATAGGAAGTAGAATTTCCCTGACTTAATATGACTTATTATACAAGGACTAGTCAGTGTTGCACAAATCCACTTATCACTATATGGCACAAAATGACAAGACCCAAAGTGCAGAAGAGACAAGATTTTATCATCTCCACACTGAAAACAATAAGCATCCTCTGCTCTTTGCTTACAAGACCCTCAGATGTGTGGTTAATGACCTTGGCTAATGGGTGGGATTTTCTTACCAACAGAAAGGTGCTATCTATGCCGTATGCAAATATACCATTAAACTAATTTTCTATTATACAACTTATTTTAATTTCTTGGTTTCTTTTATATTGTAAATAACTATAAGGCTAGTATTTTTACACATATTTCCCTATAGCTGAAACAGCCCACCCATTTTTCTTTTTTAACTGGACTCAGCAGATATTTATGGAATTCAAAAATAGATTGAACTGCCAGGAAAATATTTTATTTACAGATTATAGATTTTGATCTTTGCAGTTTTTTTTTTTTGGTCTTCTTACATTATCTGGAATATATATATATATTTTCTATTTGCAATGTTTCTTCTGGTAGATAGTAATAATGCCCACCAAATGACATTCAATTATAATTAAATTTAGTTATATACTTATATATAAGTGCTAAGCACCATGATAACCATGTTGGAAATTTTATACAGAAGAATCTAACTTGGATCCGTTTTTATTAAAAAACAAATTGAAAAGTAGCATCTCTGATTTTGTCTCCAAGAAAACGCTGCCCTTTATAAATATGGTGGACTTTATAGTACTTATATTTTCTATGTTACACATGCATGTTATTGACTTAAATGACCCAAAACGGGAGCTAGAACACCGAAAATCATTCAACAAATATTTGTTGAAGAAATTATTTAAATAAATTACAAGTTTTCAAATAAGGCATTTACTCAGTAAATATCTGCTCTCCATGTGATATACCCTTTTTATAGTGAACAAAATAAATATTAAAAAAACCCTATCTTTCTGAGATGGACTCTTTACAAATGAAAGATACACATATTAAAAACCAGTCAAACACAGTTCTCTGTCATATAGGAAATCACAGTCTAGCAGAGGAGACAGATGTTTAAATCAATGATTCTATTATAGATTTCATTATAGAACAGCTAGGAAGAAGGACTCTGTTTTCCAGTACATAGTAGAAAATACAGGAAAGGTGCCTTCCATATTAGTTTAGAAGAAGTAATAGAACATTTCTAGGTAGCATAGCCAGGGATGTGACAAGCCAAGGGAGACAGAGATGGGAAGGGACATAGTGGGCTCTTTTGTGAGTAGCCTGTGAGCTTATGAATTAGTGCATAGTAGGAACTGGCAGAATATGAAGATAGATGTTTTGGAGCCCCCATTGGAGATTATACATATGTTTCTATCATATGGGATTTGGCTTCTATCTTGTTAGCAACAGGAAGTGATGGGAGGTTTTTAGGTAAAGGTATGAAATCAGATTTGGGGATGACTCCCAGTAATTGTTGTATCAACATGATGGATAACTCAGGAAAACAAAGTTATAACTGGAGGTGATTGCAATAGATATGGGTAAAGAACACAAGGATCCATGGAGGTGTTGAAGGGTAGGTGTGCAAGAGGAAAGGATTTTGCAACCACTTCTAATGCAGATTCCACCTTGCTTATTAAAGGCAGGTAACAAGGGAGAAGGAAACATTAAGTACTGCTCCAAAAGCTCTCACCAGGTGGATGTAAGTATTATTAAATATTAAAACAATTTTGGACTTCAACATTTTTCCTGGTTCCAAGGACACTTTCAGGACATAATAATGTTCTCTGTAATTTTTGGAGCAGTAGATTTTTGTAATATTTTGGAAAATGCCATGAATAGGGAATAAGAAAAACTAATATACTGCTTCTGCAAATAATTTACTAGATCCTTAACTCTGAAGAAATCAATGATAATCATAAAGATCAAATCTATAAACAATCTCTGACTGTAAAGAAAACACTTAACTTCTCTCCGTCTGATTCTTCTGTGTAGTCTGGTATTTGCAGGCAAATTAGCAATTAAGCACATGTGTGTTGTCAAAATCAGTCACGTTAAGTATTCTGAAGGAAAGACCTTGAAACCATCCACATGTTTCCCCAAATATAAAAGTAAGATAGGATTTTAATGAGATTGGGGAACACAAAGCAAAGATATATGTGCTTTTCTCATCTCAAACAAACAAAAAAGGTCGGAGATACCAAATGACTACTTAAAACTATCATTTTTCAAATCTTCCTCAAAGAAAATGATAACTAAAGGGTCAGGTCAAGCAAAGTCACATGTTACATCTCCATTGTTGTAGTAATATAAAAATTAATCAAGATTATGTTCCTAATGATGCATTATGATACTATATTTTTGGTTATAAACAACATGGTGATTGGCCACATGTCTCTTTTTTTTGTGTGTGTGGTACTGAGAATTGAACTCAGGGGCATTCTACCTCTGATCTACACCCCCAGCTCTATTTTTATGTTTTATTTTGAAACAGGATCTCTCTAAATTGCAGAGGGCCTCACTAAGTAGCTGAGGCTGGCCGCAAACCCGGATCCTCCTGTCTCAGCCTCCCAAGTACTGGGATTACAAGCGTGCGCCACCACACCCAGCTTTTCGTGGTCTTCTATTGGCCCGTACTGTACCTACTTTGTGGACTTGTTTTTCAAATTTCTGACTTTGGCTGCATCAGCTTTATTAGAAATGAGGTAGAAGAGTAGTGATCCATTTTGGAAATATACAGAATTCACTAGGCTATGTCTAGTTCAATGGGCTTTGCTAGAAAGAATGCAAACTGTGCATTATGTACCACGTACTTTTTTTTTTTTTGCAGTAATGGGGATTGAACCCAGGGGCATTCTACCTCCAGGCTACACCCCCAGCCCAATTTTTTATTCTTTATTTTGAAATGGGGTCTCACTAAGTTGCTGAGGGCCTCACTAAGTAGCTGAGGCTGGTTGTGAACCTGTGATCCTCCTGTCTCAGCCTCCCAAGTCCTGAGATTACAAGTGTGCGCCACCATGCCCAGCTCACATGCCTCTTTTAAGTTGTGGAAAATATAACCAGTACCTCTTGATTTAGAGAGACATTCTGCAATTTTTGTTTTGTTTAGGTTTTGGTTTTGGTTTTTCACGGTCATAGGGATTGAGCCCAGGGGAACTCTACTACTGAAATACACCCCCAGCCCTTTTTATTTTGAATGAGGGTCTCAGTAAATTGCCCATTCTGGCCTTAAACCTGAAATCCTCTTGTCTTAGCCTCCCAAGTACTGAGATTACAGGCCTGTGTCACTGTGCCTGGAATATTTGGGTATTTTTTATTTTCCTTACTGGGGTTGGTTGTTGGCATCTATAAGGTAAAGATCAGGGATTCTGTGTACATATTATAGTGCACAAGACAGTCCCTGCTAACCACCAATGAAAAATTATCTGATCTAAAATATCAGTAGTGCTCAAGTTGAGAAATTCTGATATAAGACCATGTGTGAAGCTTCTTGGGAGTCTCTGAGATTTGCTGTCATAATATATAGAGAGTGGTCTAATATTTTAAATTAAAACATAATCAAGTGTGGCAATTCATGAATTAAGCACTCTGACACGCTCAAATGGAAGATGGAAATACAAAGTCTATATTGCTTCATATTCTCTATCAATAAGCATGTTTTTCCCCTGTGCATGGAACCAATTCTATTTGAAGTCATTCATATGCCACTTAGCATTTTCTCTGGGAAATTGCTTTTTAAAAAATCCAAGGTGAAGTTGTAATACTGGCGAAGGGCTGAATGCAGAAGGGTTTGGAATTATTTGCAGCTGGGGAGGGCTACCCTCTAGCTTGATCTGTTTATATCTGTTCAGGAAAGAGAACCTAAGTTTAGAACTAGGGTCCCAAACTTAAATGCCTAAGGCAAGGCTGGTGTTTAGCATCTGGTCCAGTTGCTTCCACATCAGGTGGAAAACAGCCGTTGCCTCCAATTCTCCAAGATCCTTAGGTGTCCTGGGCTGCTTCCTAGGACCCCTCTTACCATTGTGCATGCAGACCCACAGTGAACAGGTTAACTCACTCCAGAGCAGGGAGCCCAGGAGCCTTGCCTCTAGATTATAAAAGCAGGACCTGTAGTAATTCTGATTGGCTGGTGCCCAAGCCCTGCCCACTGACAAATATGAATGAGTCCAATCGAAGTACCTGGGTAAAGTGGCCCAGTTGTAAGATGCAATAAGGATGATGTCACTGAGCCCCATTGAAGAATAAGCATTCAGGAGTGGTGGGACAGTGGGGCACTGGATCGCACATGCCCCTGTAAATAAGAGCGGCACCTACCCAGCTCCAGCAGATGGTTGCCATGTGGGGACGCGGGTCAAGTTGCCAGATTTTTTGAGAGAAGCAGTGAAATCTAATGATTTTTAAACATTGGCAATTAATTCAAATGTAAAACACTATTTAGCTAGCACTGCTGCCTCTATCATCCCTTCTGGGTATAACCCATCGGCCAGCAGCTTGCAAATTCTGCTTTGGAAGGATGGTGAGAGAAATGTCTTGGTTCCCAGTTCCAACATGGAATGATTTCTGAGACTCCCAGGCTCCTCTCCACTACACTAGAAAGGATTTCTTGGAAACTCCTTTCCTGGTGAATTTAGACTGCAGCTGGTATTTGAGACGACACTTAAGAAGCCAGACAATGGACATTTGGGGTTGTGTCTTTTAAGGCATAAAGCGCACATCTCCACATGACCAAAGAAAGAGTCCCATGTATTCACATGTGGAGTTTTCAAGAAAATGTTCCCTATAGATGGCATAAATATGAGCTTCGTGTTATGCTCAGGCGGGTGTGAAATTCAGGGGCTATATGCATGATTTTACCTAAGGAAATGCATCTGATACAAAAAAAAAGAGATACTAAATACTTTATTTTCTGAGTACATGTTACTTATGAAAATGCTTCAGGAAGTAATTTGAAATGAACTCAGCAAAAGGTGAGAAAAATGCACTTAGAGACTAGAAAAGTGAAATCATTTCATAAGATTGTTGCCAAATAACTGATCCTTTAATGTCCCTCTTTTTTTTTACTTTTTATCGATCCCTCAATTTTTGATATTAGGGGGCATTAGGATCACATAGGAAATATTTATTTCCCATCCCCAATTTTAAGGCCTCTGTCCCAGTGATAATTTGTATAAAAACTGGATTGAGGGACGTATTTCAGCAAAAAATTTAAAAAAAATAAGAACTATTTGACATACGGCTAAAATGTAAAAGTCTCTGAAAATCGTTGTGTGGGCTGCAAGTGAGCTACCTGGAGGGCAGGCAGCATGCAGGGGGTTAAAAATTACTCATTCTCTGTAGACTGGTATAAAAACCCAAAAATATAGTATGAGCAATTGGCAGGGCTTAAATGAGCAGGGCTTCTCAGTTCACAGAAAGAACTATATTATGGATAGTTACTCCTGGACAATTCTTTCAAAGAAATAACCCAACTCTTTCCTGATATAGTAGGGGAAATCGAGGCCCAGAAAGTTGGTGTTTATAGGAGTTCCCAAAATCAGGGAGCTAGTTTTCTGATAACTGTTTTGTATACTGTATTTCCCTTTGCTGTCATTCTTACTACCATATTTCTTGTGGACATATCATATGAGAGGGGTAAGAAAATGCAAGAAAAAACCTGTGTCTGTGTGTGTGTGTCTGTGTGTGTATGCTCACATGTGCACATATTACTTATTGGTAATTCTGACCTGTCTTTAAGGGTAAGAAAATTGCACTCAAGAAATAAATAAAATTTTAGTGCAGTAGTGCCCTCCCCCCATCCATGGTTTCAGTTACCTATGGATAACTGAACTTCAAAACTATTAAGTAGAAAATTCCAGAAATAAAAAGTTCGTAAGTTTTTAATCCTGTAGTGTTCTGAGTAGCATGATGAGATCTGTCCCTCTCACTCTGTCTTCCCCAGAATGTGAATCATTCCTTTGTCCAGCATATCCACACTGTATACACTACCTGCTCATCAATAATTGAGTTATATGTGTACAATACTTAAACACAAGCACTGTGGTACCACAACAGTCAACTCCCAACTGTTTTGGTATCATATTGTTTGTTATAATTGTTCTATTTTATTATTATTGTTGTTAATCTTAGACTGTCTAATTTATGAATTAAACTTTTTCATAGGTATGTATGTATAGGAAAAAACATCGTATATATTGTTTGATACTTTCTGAGGTCTCTGGCATCCTCTGGGGGATTTCAGGCATCAAAGGTGGAACTACTCTATTTTAATAATTCTCAGTTCTCTCTCATGCCGAATAATTGTATTATTATTAAAAGACTATCCATATTCATAATAACTTAAGTTGGTTGGTTCTGAGGGAACTGAAGGCTTTTGAGGGAAAGGAAGGGGCATTTTCTGAGGGCCTGTGATGTGCTTCCTGTTAACAAGCATTATCGCATTGTAACCTCCCTCCCAAGCCTTTACATGTCCATGAGGCGCCTGGGCTCAGAGAAGGAAAGCAGCTGTTCTCCCTGAACGAAGTCATCATGTTGGTCACTGGCAAAGCTGTCAGTGTGAGGGAGTAGACAGAACGTGCCTTCCTAGCTCACTGCTTGGGCTTGAGCCTGGGCTCCAGCATTCCTAAGACAGAAGTCCTCAGGCTCTAAGGCAGGTAGTATATACTTGAATCTCCAAGTTGTTTCCTATCAGCAAAATGGGAACAATAATCATTCTCACATCATTATAAAATCAGAATAAAAACTCATAGTAGTAAGTCTTGAGGTAGTTGGAAAAATTCAGTGAAATAATCTGTGTACAACACTTGGTTCGTGTTTGGTCCATAGTAAACACTCAGGGAATATGAGCTGTTACTATCATTTTCTTTACTCCTAGGGACTTAGGATGTGTGCTTTTCACACAAATCATTGCTTATCACCTTCATATACACTGACATGTCAAAATTTTGTAATAAATATTTCCATTTTTCAAGGATCTCTAAGCATTTTAACAGTAGTTTATCTTCATAATGGGCTTCTAATGAAGAAAGTGTTAACAAAGCTCAGTTGAATATTAGTGCGGATGATTGAACCTAGAATTCTTGAACACCTCCCCCCACCCTTTTACTAATCATGGACACCTTGACCATGTTCCTAATGTGATGCATGCAGATTAAGTCCTTTGTTTATTGATTGGCCAAATGTATGCAGGGGGAATGTATGCTACTTTATCCTTGGCTCTTCCGAGGGAGACGGTTACCATGGTAACAAAGGCATCCTTTGACTCCTATTTCTACACAGAGTTATAGAAATGCTTCTTAAAAAAATACTTACGACAATATTTAATGTCGAATCTAAAGTAATTTATCTCATTGTTTGGGGAGTAAAATTGATTTTCTCTGGGCAAAGTTTGTTTGGCTGCCCAAATGTACTGTTTATAGTAATGTGTTCCGCCAAATTTCTTTAAAAGCCAGTTAAACGTATTTTGTCTTAACTTCTAATCTAATTTCATCATTTGGAAGTGCTTCTTGCCGCACTATGCCTATTCTGATTTGAAAATAGTGCACATTCCATCTTTGCTATGTCAGGGTAAGGTAGAGGGGAACAGAATGAATCATTTTATTTCTTCCATCAGGAGGGAGGGAGAACACATGCTTGGGTATGTTTAGGAGTCTGTGACTTATTCTAAAGCCGAGATTTTCAGGTGGCAGCTGGTGCCTGGTTTATGAATCCAGTGGTTCAAACTCTATTCTTCCCTAAGAGACATCTGGCTTATTTTTTTTCAAAATTAAAAATAACTTTTTGTTGTTCTCATTGCAAGAACAATACATGATCATTTCAGTAGATTCAGAAAATACAGTTCAACCAAAGAACGATGCCCATCTTCCTACTTTCCAGAGATAAGCACGGTTAGTATCTGAGAATAGGCATAGTTTTAGAATTTTGTGAGTTGGTACATATATTTTATTTCACAACACAAAACCTAGTTATTTACTGTATTATTTATTATAACTTTCTTTTTGCATTTATCCATGTACTAGACCTGCTAACATGTTGAAAGATTCCCTTCCAATGCATTATGTTTAATAGCTGCAAACTTGTAAGATATTGGTTACTTGAATTAATATTCATTTGTTGAATAATAGGTAGCTTTTAGATTTTTCCTTCACCGAAGCACAATTGTAATGGATTTCTTGGTTTGTTAACCTTTTTATACACACATAACGAGGAAGAATAAAGCTGGGTTCTTGTGTGTTGTTGAGATGGAAGGAATGTGGGGAAGGCTGGCTCTTCAGTGTGCGCTGGCTTTCCTTCACAGGAGGACGCACAGGCATCCGCATGTTCCCTCCACACCCAGGAGTCAGAGCAATGACCTTTGTATCAGCTCACCCTCTGTGACCTTGAGCCCTGTGAGTGGGAGGATCCGGCCTTCGCTTCCTAGGTCTTGAGAGGAATTTTAGTTTCTTTAACTTTTTCCACAACTATTTATTGAGGATCAATTATATCCTAGCGCTCTGCTATCCTCTGTGATTCGCACCACCTACCCACACCCTGTCCCTGATCCCACAAGGCACTGACATGCACTCAAGTGCTTAAGTTATAGGACACAATACAACACGGACTTTTACTTCCAAGATTCCTGTGTCTGAAGATCAGGTTTCCTAATTTTAGTTAATTAATAGTCCTGAGACTCAGCGTTCTCACCTTTAAAATGGTAAATGTAAAACTTATTTCAAGTTTTTTTCCAGGATTCAGCAGCTTATTTTTATTTATTTATTTATTGGTACTAGGGATTGAACCCAGGGGAGCTCTACCACTGAGCTACACCCCCAGCCCTTTTTTATTTTTATCTACTTATTTTTGAAATGGGATCTAAGTTGCAAAGGGTCTCCCTAAGTTGCTGGGGCTTGCCTCAAAATCTGCAATGCTTCTGTCTCAGCCTCCCAGGTACTGAGATGATAGGCGTGCACCACCATGCCCAGCTAGGATTTAGGGACATACTATGTGGGAAATGCTAGGCAGGATACCTGACATATAGGAAGATTACGGACACTATGATGCGATTGGGGAAGGAAAAGCATGGAAATGGGAGCTTTCTGTCCTTCCTTGGGGACCAGGGGAGCCATCCAACTTCCAGTTCTGTGCTTAATAGACTGAGCACTGAGCTGCAAGTTTAAAACTCCATGCCTAAGTGCCAGCTCGCCATGACTCACTGCCTGACCTTGGGTTAACCACTTAATCTCTCTCTGCCTTGGTTTTCCTCTCTATAATATGAGCATAATAACTCTTCCCACCTCACTGGGGCAAGGATGATTAATCAGTGTTTATAAAGCTCAATAAATCCTTTGGGTATGAAGTGCACTGAGATTGGAAGGCATTATTACTATTAGCTGCTTTCTTAATATCTAACCACCATGCCAGGGACTGCCGAATGGGAATGGAGTACTATTGAGTTAGAACCTCATCCTATATCATTGTCAAGAATCTCAGTTCCTTTAACCCTGCCCCTGTGGATATCAGTTTTTCTACCGCTATAATGTTCACTCTTCAACAAGCTGCAATCAATTTGCTGCTTATACTCAAGTCCCCATAGCCACCCGTACCCTAAGCAATGTTGTATTTCTTCAACAAATATTGGCTGAGTGGTTAGAAGGTGTTGTGCTGGATACTGGAGAGGAGATAGATGTTTCAGGATCAATATGGTCCCTGCCTTCAAAGTACTCAGTGCCTGGGATACAGTGCATCCAGGGTCCTAGGAGATGCCCACATGTACATGTGCAGTCAGCAGAATCTTCCTGCTCGAGGTGATATTGGATTGAAAATTATGAGAGAAGCAACCTGATAATCAGGGAAATGGAGGGAGAAGGGGAAGGTGTTCTAGGCATAAGCGAAATTATTATAAGAGAAGGAATCTCTGTCAAAGGAAATTGAAGGAGGTTTCTTAGGATGGAAGCTAGAGAAAGGGGAAGCATCTTTTTAAAAAGGATATGTAAATATATCTCAAATAGCTAAAGAAAGGATAGTTCCAGTACAGACTACTTGCGTTTTTTGATGAGGTTCAGTCTCATGACCTGATTGCTGATACCCTTCAGTTATTGTACCTGATGGCCTGGGATCCCCTCTAGACTGCACATCTAAAGGGTGGCTTCCTCCCCTCTTACACTTTAGACTCCCAGGCCTATAGAGGACCTGAGACTCTAGTAACTTTTTTTTTTTACTGCTTTTTCTATCATCCAATCTCTAATTGAGTTCCTTTGTAAGTATCACTTATTTTTTAGCATAGCTGTCAGTCTCAAAGATAATGTTGGTATGAATCAGAATGTCAAATGTTTAAAAACTAAAACTCTTTATGTGCAAAATAAATTGACACAAGAAAAACAAAACCCAAGAGAGATGTATCTGCAAGCAGTTACGTTAAATGCTGCTGTGGTACTCCTATGTATAACTTGGAAAGAAATGTGTGACTTGGGTTTCTTCTATGTAATGCACTCTGTACATTAATTTCACAAGCATACAACAGAAAAACCTTGGAAAGAGCACCAGTAAGTGTGGATATCAAAACCTAAATGGTGTAATGAAATCTTCAACAGGAGTCGAGAATTATATTGAAAGAACTAGACTCCCCCAAAAGAGAAAAGAAAATAGAAACTTGTTAGTAATAAAAACATAGACTAACACTTTAATCAACATCAGAGTTAATCACCTCATTTGGTAGTTGACAGTTCAATGAAGTTTCTGTTTTAAAATCATGGGCAAAGCAGGCTGCCAAGTTTCATTTGTCATTGGATATAAGTTGAGCTATAGTCCGAGATGGTGGAAAACCTTCTTGTTGGATTTTACCTCTTTATTCTCAAATGGAAACTGGCACTCCATCTGGATAATGTCCAATGTGACACATTTTGGGAGCCATCAGCTACCTAGCCTTACAAATCAAGAACACTGATTAAATAATCAAGATTTCTGAAAAACCATGAGGGAGCTCTACGTTCTTTGCATTAGTAATTACCACTATGCTTGTCACACAAGATGTTTTTAAGCTCTGGATGAAAATTTATGTTTGACATGCCGGCTTGGAGTATTTTATTTGTGGATTAGCAGGAGTTTGACATTCTTAGAAATAATATAATAGCAAATATGGAAATTGTGGGATTTGAAAAATGTCTTAAAGTAATGAAATTTGTCACTAAGAAAATGAAACAAGGTAAGTAATTATTTGGTTATTTATTTTGAGGGGAGAATAAAGATAATCATATTTTTCTGAGCATCCATTAAAAGAAGAGCTGCTATTGTTCTTTCTGGTAGTATGTAATATACAACAAACACCTACCTAATTATTAATTGCCCATATATAAATTAAAAAGTCACTTCTTCCTTATAATAATTAGAAATGTAAAGATAGAAAATTCTTCTTGTGACACATGTTCAAACATACCTTTAAGGTGATTTAAAATAACCACTGCCCAAATTAGCAAGACATTGATTAGAATAGTAACTGATTTCCTAGAATTACATGCATGAAAGAACAATTCTTTCATTTAGAGATGTCAAAATTAGTTGAGAAAATATCAATGAAAATTATTAATGTTACATTCCGCTTTGGCCCCAGGCAAAATTGTCAGTTTGGTGAAGTTATCCTTTGCCATTTCTCCACATCCCTTTGAAGGGTTTTATTTATGCTGGTATTCAATCATTTATTCATTCAACTTTTTTTGAAAGCCTACTAGATGGCAAGCACAATTCTCTGTGCTAGAGATATAACAAGGTTAAAAAATTTTTTTTTCAAATATGGAGTTTACATTCCAGAAAGGAGGGTGAAGTCAAACAATTTACAAAAATGAAAGCTTATAAAGAAAATAGTAAGTGCAGTGACTATAATAAAGTAGAGCAATGTGTTAGAGGATACCTGGAGCTATCTTAAGTCTGGTGGTCAGGGGAGACTGCTAATGAGCTGAGAACTTTGGGCCAGCCATTAGAAGAATGGGGGGGGGGCATTACAAATAGAAAGACCCAGACAGATGCAAAAACTGCAAAGCCCAGGAAGTGAGGCCAGGGCCCTGCTTGGAGTCTGATGGCCAGGAAGATGTGTGTAACTTCAGTGTAGTAAACAAAGGAAGAATGGTCTCAGGTGAGATAAGACAGCCGGACAGGGGCTGCTTGCTTGTGGAGGTTCTAGTAGGCTAGGATAGAAATTGCATTTCCAGTCTGATGGGAATACATTGTGGAGTTTTAGTACCTGTCTTCTTCCTCCCTTTTCTCTTAGAGCTTCTAGCCCCCCCTTCACTTTTTTTAAGAGTCTCCTATTGTAGCTCTTTTGCTAGCCCCTGGCTTAAGATCTTTTCTTATCTCTTCTCATAAGATGTGCTTTTCAACTTCCTACTCTCTTAGGTTCCTGCCAGGTGATTGGTAAAGTAATCTGATAAACCAAAATGAATTAGAGCATTCATGGATAATGTAACTTAAAATGATACCCCTCCAAGACAGCGCCTTTTCTTTAAAACAGGCTATATTATCTAGACTATAAGGAGTACTTTGGAAACTGTAGATATTTAAAAGAAATCAAAAATGCAATTTAAGCAGCTGTTTCTTTTCCCTTCTATGCAAAGGAATATTCTTGATCTTGTGAATTCTTCTTCAGTTGAGCTTGCTAAGAATAACTAAGAATTATTGTCATTTTGGTTTTATGGTGACTGTGATTTATTAACACCTCTTGTATGCCAGACACTGTACTAGATACTTTATGTACATAATTTCATTGAATTCTCACTACCAATCCTATAAATTCTCAATTTGTGGATGAAGAAAGTGAGGCTCCAAGGATTGTTTGCCTTGTTCTATGTTGGGGACCTGTGATGAGAACAAAGTCTAGGAATGTAAAAGGCATTCCATAACACACACATACACACACACACACACACACACACACACACACACGCCAGGCATAGTGGCTCACACCTGTAATCCCAGTACTTGGGAGGAGGCTGAGAGAGGAGGATCGCATGTTCAAGGTCAACCTCAGCAACTTAGTAAGATCCTATTTCAAAATAAAAAACAAAAAGGGCTAGGGGTATAGCTTAGAAAGTAAAATGCCCCTGGTTCAATCTCCAGTTCCATATATATATATATATATATACATATATATATATATATGTATATGTTCACTTATAACTTATGTATATAGCATATATATATAACTTAAAATGATACCCTTCTAAAACAGCACCTCTTCTTTAAAACAGTACTATATATTATTAATCTATATATGCGTATATATACACACATACATACATACATAGATATACATATATACATATATATATGAGTGTGTGTATATATATATATTATATATTTGCATGATTATAAAAATATGATGACCACTCATCTTATTTGGCTCCGTAGGTGGAGCCATGACTGAATTCAGCCCTCACCAACCTTGAATCCCACCCTGCTCTATGTAACCATGTCTTCCTCTATTACATGACGGGTTTGATTTTCTGATGCATAGCTTAGAGGGCAGTTTATTTGAAGGGTACTAGGGATACTCCTAATGAGGCAACATGTCCATTCAGTAAAATGACCCTCCATCCTCATTCATTTTTCTGGCTCTAGAGAGCGATTTGTTGTATCTCCTGGGGAAATCAGGCAGATTTGATGACTAATGTCTGATAGTAATGTTATTTCAATAAAACCAAGATTTGCCCAAAGGTGTTAGTAAGGAACACACACTCACACACAGATACGCACGCACCTGCTCTAAACAGGAAAGCAGCATGCAGAGCACAGGAGGAGCCAGCTCCTGCCTCCAGTCGGTGTCTACAACCGAGCAAGCTTGCTTCTGGGTGATGTTCAATCTCTTACCAGTTACAAAGAGAATACCCCTGTGGTGTCTAAGAATGTGATAAGAGTTATCTTCAAGGAATACAATTTTGTTCTTTGATTCCAGTGAGATCTACACATCTCTGTCAGAAGCTGAATGAGTGCCAGAGTTTTTTTTTAAAACAAACAAGCGTGTGGTTCTGACTCATCTTTTTCAGAAATCACACTGAACTGTTGGACGGGCATTCTCCCACAAAGATAATTCTCTGTCTGTAATATAAACCTGAACTTGAGGATGAGTTGGAGGAAGTTTCCTAAAAAAAAAAAAAAAAAAAAACTCCTGCAAAGTGCTCATTCCATGCCTTACTATGTCGGGAGAAAGAACTCCTCAATTAAACTCATTCAGGCAGTAAAGTGAGTTATCTGACCTTTTAGCAATCCATAAAGAACATTAGTAAAGAGACTAAGAGATCCCCCAAATAAGTAAATGAGAACAAGAAAAATCCATATAACTCTGTTTAACTATTTACTAATTTGGCCATAGATGCCATACCAGTCCATGGTATTAGTGGTCCATGGAATAGCTTTTGGGAAATGCTGACTAAGAAACTTTAAACAGTTCATGATAAATAGAATGATAGGTCAAAAGGTAAAGTTCTTATATGTAGACATAACTGTCATAACCTTTAATGACTTGTGGGATAATTTTTAAGATATTAAAGGGGAAACATCCTGGGGTAAGATGTGCTATTTTAGTCAGGCATGGTGGTACACACTTGTAATCCTAGTATTTGGGAGTCTGAGACACAGGAGGATTGCAGGTTCAAGACCAGCCTCAGTAACTTAGCAAGATTCTCGGAAAACTAGCGAGACCCTGTTTCAACACAAAACAAAAAATTAAAAGAGCTGGGGATGTAGCTCAGTAGTAAAATGCTCCTGGGTCTAATCCCCAGTACCAGAAAAAAAAAAAGATGTGCTATTTTCATATATGGCGCGGTCACCTCCGGCTCTCCACCTGCAGGCGGTGGAACATGGCAGGTGAGAACGCAGGCTGTCAGGTCCTCCCACCACCACTTGCAACCTCCATGACTTAGTATGACACTTCAGTTCTTTGAATCTGACCTATAGACAGTACTTGGCTCTGTGAAAAATATGGAGATCATGTAAACAAAGTGCTTAGCATTGTGCTGGGCAAATCGTAAGTGCTCACTCAGTAAGAGGCCACTGTTTTACCTTTTTCCCCCTGATCCTTCTCCTGGGTTTATGCAGAGCCATCCACTCTCTCTTATAGAGCCCTCTTCTTGTCAGGGAATGCATTTGTAAGGAGGCCAAGTGGGTATTAACCATCTTATATATAGACCTCATCAGTGCAATTCACAAACCAAGACCAGAGTTTTATGAATACAGAATTCAGAATTATTTCTTGCAGTGTTACCCACTCTCTTCTTTAGCTATAATATGCAGTTAAGTGGCACTTTGAAAAGCTATTAGCACAAAAATCACTCATATTAAAACTAGTCCTAACATTAAAAAATCAGCTTTCTATAAAAGTCTATGAATATCGTTTATGCTGTCACTAAACCGGTATGGGGATGTCCCCTTAAAAACCAAAGTGGATCTCATAAAATCATCTCCTAAGGAAATTTGCAATATGACATAATAGATTGATATTTACCCCAAGTACAGACCAGCAATTGCCAAACAAACATTTGTGTTTGCAGATATACAAGCCATTGGAGTTACTGCAAACAAGTATTTTAAATTATCCACAAAATCATTTGCTGTTCACACATCTGTAACTGACATTCATAAAGGAAAGTTCCCACTGCAGGTTTGTAAAAAGATTTTGCACTTAAGTTCATAATGACTTAAGTAAGAGTCCCATATTGTGTGTTGGCTTTATTATTTATTTTTTCAGGCAGAACATGACAATAGTGATTAATATTTTAGAGTGACTATATATTATTAATCTTGTTATTCTCTGCCCCTACCCAATGGTGTCCAAATCTCATTCACAATTAAAGTGAAAATCTTTAAAATGGGCTCTGGGGCTCTTTGATCTTATCTGACTTTACCTTTCCCACCTGTTCACTCTGCCACAGACCACACCCACCTTCTTGCTCTCCCAGGCATGCTCCTCCCTCTGGTATTTGCATTTTCTTTTTCTTCTTCCTAAATTCTCTTCTTTAAGATATTCACAAAATTAGTCCCCCAGTTCCTCCAAGTCTCCTCTCATATGTCACTTGACCACTTTGTGTCAACTAACATGGCTTCCCCTCCATTTCTTCACAAGTACCCTTCTTTTTATATTGTAAGCACCCTTCTTTTTGTATTCTATAATACTCAATACTATCTGACATAGTCATACCTACTCATGAGGGTCAATTACTAAATTTTCAAGAGTCTTGCCAGGTACTTGTTAAAACATTTAAACTTGAAATTGACCACATTGGGAATATTTACACCATGGAAATGGGCAAATGCTACCAATCAGGACTTTTATTTTTTGGAGAACTGGTTTACTAAAACACCACAAGACCTAATACACATTTGCTTATTTACATAGTCACTGTTTTCACTAGTCAAGTGTTTGTACACAGTGAGTGCAGGGGGATTGTTTTGTTCACCACTGTTTATCAAGTGTCCTGGGCAGTGTCTGGCACACAGCAGTTGAATAGTAAATATATGTTGAATGAATGAATGATAAGGATACTACAAATTCAGATTTTATGGCCTTTAATATTGTTGAAGCAGATTAGTTCTTTCATCCATTTACTGATTTAGTGATTCAATGAATATTTTTGACAGCCCATGTGCTAGACTGTGAAATTTTTCTAGAATTTAGAGATATTTTAATGAAGAAAAGGGAAATAGTCCCTACCTTCATGGAGCTTATATTTTGGTAGTAGAGAAAAAATAATAAAAAAGCCAGTGAGCTAGCATAGACAAAAAATTATAATTGTAAGTACAGATATTACTAATTGTTACCAAAACATAAAATCAACAGCATGGTCCTCAGTAGAGAGCGAAGAGAGGAGTTGATCTTTTGTACAGAGAAATCAGGTAACCCTGTCTGGAAGCTGATGTTTGAACTGAGATGTCAGTGATGTGGGTAAGCCAGCCAAACTCAGATCTAAGAAAGAGCATCCCAAGCAGAGGGCAGGGCAGAGTGCAGTGCCCTGACTTAGGATGCACGTGGCACGCTGGAAGAACACAGGGAGGTCACTGATCTTGAAACACACTGGGCAAGGCAGGGAATGGTGGTAGATGAGGTCAGACGGGCCGGCAGGGCCAGATCACTCAGGGCCTGACAAGCCATGGGAAGCTATTAGAGAGTGGCATGACCTGATCTAAAGTTTACAAAGATCATTTTGACAATGGCAAAAAGATAAAATACATGGTGAAGTGGATAGACCCCGATGGGTTTAACCAAACATTTTACAGGCTCTTATATGTTGTTTAAGAAAGAAAAAGTTGAATATTCTGCAACTGTTACTAAAAGTTGATCTAACCTTGATAACCCAACCAAAGTACATAATACAGCCTATCTCAATTGAAATTTTATAAGCAAAAATCCTGGATAAAATATTAGCATGCCAAATAAAATAATGTGTAGAAAATACTTTGTCAACAAACAAACTTTCTCTCAAGAATTCATGGATGGTTTAGCATTGGAAAAATTATTGATGTAATTAAATATCATTAACAGGTTAAGGGAGCTATATGGTCATCTCAAAGAACCTAAAATAAAGTAATTTGATAAAAATAAATACACCAGTGATGTGTGTCTATGTAAATGTATTACTTTGAATATCACAATGTTGTATAATTACAATGAACTAATAGAATTATAAAAAGTAAAATACTTCAGAGCATAAAAATAAAATAAATACCTATTTTTTATGGTGCTGAGGATTGAATCCAGGAGCATTCTACCTCCAAGCCACACCCCCAGCCTATTTTGTTTTTTCTTTTTTTTTTGAAACAGGGTCTCACTAAGTTGCTGAGGCTGGCCTCAACCCTGTGATTCTCCTATCTCAGTCTCCCAAGTACTAGAATTACAGGCATGCACTAGCATGCCCAGCTTCCTAGTCTTGCTTCAAAAAAAAATCCAGCAAACCTGAAAAAACATTGTAAATATAATGAGGGTATCTACCAAAACTTACAGTATACGTCTTAATCACAGAGTTAGAAATATTTATTTTAAAGTCAAGAAATAATCAACAATGCCTTTCTTATTTTTTTCCATTCCATATTTTATAAAGATCCTAACAGGGTAAAAAGATAAGAAAAATAAATGTATTATAAAAATGAAAAGGGAGAAACAATATATTCATTATTTGAAAGAAAATCTAAAGAGAAATTATTAGAACCCAACAGAGCGATATCCAAACCTAGTAATGTTTCTCTACACCAGCAATAAACACTTAAAATACAACCTCAGAGTAGATGCGATTTAAATCTATGAAGTACCTAGTTTTACTACTAGGTTACATTTACTCTGTTACTAAATGTAACAGAGGATAGCTCAAATTTTATGAAGAAAAGTATAAGCCCCCAAACATTCAGGTGATAAAATGAATAAAAAGATTTTCAAATTTAATTATATTAGGACTTTAATTGTATTAAAATTTTAATCTTATTAAAACTTTAAATTTCTGTTATAAACAGAGTGAAAGGGAAGTCTCACAGTAAGAGAATTTTGCTACCTATGTAATTCTTGAAGGATCTGAATCACTAATATATTAAAAACTCCTAGAGTATTTAAATTGAATTAGCACAGAGACTAGCCCTTGGTCCTCTTCTCTAACTTTTTTACTCATTTTATCCAGCACCTATTCATCACCTCCAAAAGTTTCTTCCCACTGTCTCATTTGTTTATTATTACCATTTTTTGGTAACAGAAACACTGACATCAGTCCTGTGATCTTAGCAGTATTATTAATTCTCTCACTATGCTGACAGTAGATCTCTAGGGCTCATTTATCTCATATAATCTAAACTTTGTACCCTGTGATAGTTAATCTAATTTGTTGACTTGACCAGATCATGACACACCCAAGATCATGTGACTTTGGGTGTGTAATAGCAGATTAAACAGAAAGTCCTGCCCTCAATGTAGGCAGCAGGGTTCTGATAGGTGCAGGACTTAGATAAAAGAAGGAGAAAGCCGCGTAGAGGGATGAGCGACTCTTTCCAAAGAAAACGCATCTGCTCTTGTCTGAGATCGTCGGCCTCCAACTTTGCCATTTCTCTGAAGAGCTTCTTGATCTTCTGCTCTCATCTGAAATCGTCGGCCTCCAGCCCTTCGAACCAAAACTTCACCATCGTTTCTCGGAAGAGCTCTTAGACCATTCAACCAGCTACTGGTTCCTTTGACTCTCCATGTGCAGTTGGAACTCAGGACTACCTTGTAAACTGATCTGATAAATCCCTTTTTCCATACACTCATTCTGTGAATTCTGTTAGTCTAGTGACCCCTGACCAATACATACACTTTAACTAGTTCTTTCCCATTTTTCTTCACTTCAACTCCTACCCACCACAGTCCCATACTCTGCTTTATTTTAGATTATTATAAGAGAGGTATCATGTAGTATTTGTCCTGTGTCTGGATTATTTTCCTTCGCATCATAACCTCCAGGTTTATCCATATTGTCACAAATGGCAAGGTTTCCTTCTCTTTTAAGATTGAATAACATTCCATTGTATGTGTCCCATTTTTACACAGCTTCACTAATCATCAGGGAAATACAAATTAAAACTACAATGAAGCCGGGCGTGGTGGCGCACACTTGTAATCCCAGTACTTTGGGAGGCGGAGACCAGAGGATCCGGGTTCACGGCCAGCCTCAGCTATTTCTTTCTCTCTCCTCTCTCTCTCTCTCTCTCTCTCTTCTCTCTCTCTCTCTCTCTCTCTCTCTCTCTCTCTCTC
>PVJS01013214.1:5649-42556 GCA_004027185.1 Glis glis | reverse complement strand
GGGGCCGGCGGTGTGGCGCGCGCGGAGACGCCTGGGGGTGTCCGGTACCTGGCGCGGGGGCGGCCCGGCCCAGGTGGCTCTGGGGCCGGCGTTGTGGCGCGCGCGGGGACGCCTGGGGGTGTCCGGTACCTGGCGCGGGGGCGGCCCGGCCCAGGTGGCTCTGGGGCCGGCGTTGTGGCGCGCGCGGAGACGCCTGGGGGTGTCCGGTACCTGGCGCGGGGGCGGCCTGCATATTGTTTTATAAGCACAACACAAGCCTCAACATTACAAAACAGTATAAAATAAAAATTCATCTCTCCTATTTCTGCTTTTGTCAAACCTTCAAGAAATTTAACATTTTATAAGTAATGTACAGTTCCTTATGTAGTTTCACAGTGATAATTTGATTATATAGATGTGTTTTACATGTATATATATATATAAATATATATGCATATTTCATTAATCATACTATAAGAAACACTTCTGTACATTGCACCATGCTTTTAGGGAAATAGTTTATGAGGGAGCTATAATGATGGGAAGAACAATAGAAAAAAGATAGGAAAATTAATTTGCCCTAGTATAGGAAAATTCATGCCATGACTAGTCGCCTCAGGCCTCACCGATTTGCAGGCTACATGATGTCTCCAGGACTGAGGTGGGGGTGCTATGAGGGGTGTCATCGGGCTGTGCTGTCTCAGGCACTGGGCAGATGGTCAAATGTCCTGAGTCACTGGACCAAAGCCTCAGGAAAGGCCTCAGGGGCCCATCAAAAGAGTCTTGAGAAAAGGTGTGAATGTGGGTTTTATCTGTCATGTTATAGAATGAGATGCGTCCATCCTCATATTCTAAGAAAATGCACACTCGGGTGGGCCACTCCTTCAGAATGAGCTGTGTTTTCGGGGAGGCGATTGCCCAGTACTTATTCTTACAAAACCTGATGGCCCAGAAACCATCCTCAAGGTTTATGCCAATCCTCTTCTTCCTGGTTACATCATGCCTGCACACCCCCAGGTCCCAGGCGGTGCAGTGCCCGACCTCCACCTCCCAGTAGCACCTCCCAGAGGTGAAGGCCTGCTGCCCCAGCACGCAGGGGAGGGAGTGAAATCTCAGGGGGTTCTCAGGCAGATCTTGGGGTTTCTCCACCATGCTCACATGCTTTCCTCCTTCAGCAACGAGGAGAGTACGATGGGCTGTGTCTGGATCCAGAGTCACATTCACTGCAAAGACAATCGTCCTTTTAATTTCTGATCCTGAAAGTGAAATCTCTGTGTGCACCTGAGATGTTGGGGTGGTGGTGGTGGTGGGGGAGGCATCTGTACTCTCGCGTGGATTCCGTGTTCTGCCCTCCACTAGCAGCTTCTCCCGAGTCCGAGCATAAGCAATAGAGTCACTCTTAGATTGTCAGGGGTTGACTCACCAGCCTGGAAAAATTCTTTCCTCCAGTCTGAAAAAAGCAGAAATATGCATCATCACAATTTACATTTTACTTTCCTGCCACAAGAGATAATTTCTTGCTTTTAATACTTTTTTTTGGTTAATGTTCCAAACTCATTCTGTACATTTCTTGACCTAAAATTTCCACTGCTTTTCTCATTAAATATTCTCATATTAATGAATTACTCTATACTTCCTGTGTAGACTATAGGTGTTCATCAAGATACAGTTATTCGTTAGGTGTAATGGTGCATGCCTGTAATCCTAGTACTTGGGAGGCTGAGACAGGAGGATCTCAGGTTCGAGGACAGTCTCAGCAACTTAGCAAGGTCCCTCAGCAACTTAGCAAGACCTTGTTTCAAAATTAAAAATAAAATGGAGCTGGGGGTGTAGCTTGGAGTTAGAATGCCTTTGGGTTCAAACTCCAGTACCCCCCCAAAAATGGATACAGTTATTCTCTTCTTGACTAGACAGCAAAATTACATGTCCTCTTACCAGCATCTCTACTCCAGTTAGGTGGAGTTAGGTGCACAGCAGTGATCTCTACCATTTTTTAGGCTTGACAATAAAATAATTTGTGTGAATTTTCCCCCACTCTTATCTTCATTATAACATGTTTCTACCCTTTCCCAGGGTTGCAAGGCTGGAAGCAAAGGCCCTAAAAATAGAGAAGATAGAAGATTGAAAAAAAAAATGTCTTGGCTATCAGAGTTGGAGTTTTGCAGAGTGGTGCCCAGGAGAGATGCCCTGCCAGGTATATTTAGATTATAATTTGTATGAGTGAGGAATACTATACTAAACCACCAAGATATGGGAATTGATTTTTTACAAAAATCAAAATTAATTGTGCTGCTCAGTTCAGATAGTGCTACTATAAAATGAAGGGCTGTACCAAATACTTGAACCGCGTGGCTTTGGTTTAGTGTTTTGGCAACAGGAGTGAGAAAAAGAAAACTGAGTGCTTATGGAGACACCCATGCTAAGCAGTGAGAAAATTTTGCTAAAATGAAATTGACCAAATTATATTATGTGATTATATGAATATTTCATAATGAATCTCATTATTATGTGTAATCATAATATAGCATAAAAGAAATTATAAAACAGCCATCATACTTGCTATGATTTTTATGGAACAGAAGTTAAGTATTATATATTTTGTTTCTGTTATATGGCAGCTAATAGCATGCTGTTTTACAGTATTTAGGAGTTTAATTATATATCTTAGAATGAAGGAGAATTTTCATAGACCAATGCCACTCACCGGGGTACAGTGATGTCTTCTGCCAGCCTGTGACATGCAAAATGATGAGATATCATTAACCTTTCCTGATCCTTCTTATATTTCCCCCCTCTTTTCATCCTTGGTATTCTCCAAATACTCAGTGACATATATATGTAACGTATTTCATATTTCCCTTTCCCTGCTTGTCTTCCCACTTTAAACTTCCTAGTTTCATCTTCTGTTCTCCCTAGTGCTTTCCTTAATTTTGGTTTCAAGTGCTTTATCCACTACTGGGAGTTCTTGATGGGAAAAAATTAACAAACTAATCAAAACTCGCACGTTGCAGCGCCACAAAACACTCCAGTCTCACTCCCCGCAGGGTCCATCTCCAGCCCATGTTCATGACTGAGATCAATTCAATGAGATTATTTTCTTTACCTATAAGGACGTTATAGTGGAAACATACACTCTTAGTGAGGGAAGGTAGATGGAAAAAACCCGCAGAATTCACTCTGCACTTCTGAAACAACAGATAGTGGAAAAGGTGCCCACGTTTTCTCCACACACAGCTCAGCCGGGTTTGATGGCGCATGCTTGTAATCTCAGTACTTGGGAGGCTGAGACAGGAGGATCATAGCTTCAAAACTAGCCTTCGCAACTTAGCAAGGCTTTCAGCAACCTAGTGAGAACCTGTAGCTTGGAGGTAGAATGCCTCGGGGTTCAATCCCAAGTACACACAAAAAAAATGGCTGAGTTTTATTATGTGAGCAGAAACATAAAGACAGAGGAAAAGACAAGCTAGAAACAGTAGGAGGAAGAAAAAGGAAAAGGAAGGAAAAATACACAAACGATGGAAAGAAAGGTAGATGTTTTGAGAAATGAAAATGGAAAGAAGGAAAAATGGAAGGAGGGCGAGCAAGAAGGAAGGAGGGAGGGAGAGGAGATAGTGTGGAAAGGAGGAAGAAAAGGAAGGAATTAGGAAGCATAGAGTGAGGGTATGAAGACCTGAGAGTGCAACCAAGAGTTAAACTAGAAGGAATCAGCAGTGATGGAGAAGAGAAAGGAGGGACAGCTTGGGAAATATCCATAAAAACAATCACGTTTTTTTCTTTCCTATATCAATAAAGAATATTCCAAATTAGAAAAAATGAATTAAATATCTTTCACAGGTTCTCTTCCATTTATGCTGCTACACAGTGAATCTAGGCAATGCTGTATTATGCCTGGCTCTCTGAATGGGGTTTGGAGAAGGTAAGGTGTCTTCTTATTTGTGGCACTTGATCCTACAGAACTTCGGAGTTACTTACCATTCCGGAATTGAGTTCTTATTTCATCTGAAAGGAGATGCATACATAAGTCTGGGACTTTCAAGGAGATAAAGATGCAGAAAGAAAGAAATGTGTTCATCTCACGAGTTCATCATAATCATTACTATCAGGTGAGCCAAGCCATTGCTCCCTTCTGGAATTATTTCTAATAAGAAATGAAGTTGAATCACGTAATTTTAAACACTTAATCAAGGTAAGCAGATAAACTACTCCTAACATGATATTACAATATAGAGAGACAGTAGGGGCATCAAAAGGTCTCTAAAATAAGCAGTAAAGGGAAAGGAAGAAGGGAAGCAAGAGATCACTAGAGGATGATGTGATCTTGCAGACATTTTAACTGTAAGATTGCAATTACCAATTTCCTTTTGCAGTTTTCCTGAAAAACAAAAGTGAAAATCCCATTTTAATATACAAACAAAAGAAAAATTAAACTTACTTTGGAAGATTACATAAAATGACATGTGTAGCTTATTCATATTTTTTAAATCACTATTTTTTCTTTTTGCGGTACCGGGGATTGAACCCAGGGGCGTTCTACCTCCGCGCTACACCCCCGGCCCTATTTTTTATACTTTATTTTGAAACCGGGTCTCACGAAGTTGCGGAGGGCCTCACTAAGGAGAGAGCGAGAGAGAGAGAGAGAGAGAGAGAGAGAGAGAGAGAAGGAGAGAGAGAGCGAGAGAGCTGAGGCTGGCCGCGAACCCGGATCCTCCGGTCTCCGCCTCCCAAAGTACTGGGATTACAAGCGTGCGCCACCACGCCCGGCTTAAATCACTATTTTTATCTAGGACATTTGTTGAAAAACAAAGATGGAAATAAGAAAACATATGCTTACATAAATATTTTTTCAAGATGGAAATGATCAAATTCCCCAATGAATTTATTCTTTTTGGCTTAATTTAGAATGCCACTATTCATGATGTTATCGTGTTATAGACCACCTGTGTGATTGTAGTTACTGTTTATTCAAGGTTTCCAATGAGTTAGGTGCTTGCTAAGCGTTTTATATAATTATTCAATTGAATGCTAGCAAAATAACTGAAGTGGTGCTCCCATGCTTACAGAAGAAAGACCAGAGAATCAGAGGAATCAATAACGTAAAGTTCCTATTGGTAAATGGACAGATTAGTGATTTGAACTGGATCTGTTACATTGAAAAATGAAGACTAATCACTACGCCATAATCCTTCACTCCTGGTCCAGCCAGCTGAGGCTGCAGTCACAACGCTGAGAAGAGGGCATCCTCTACAAAGAACCATCAATACCCCTATGTATTTACTTATTTATTTATTTTAATTTAAAAATTTTGTGGTATTGGGGATTGAACCCAGGGGCATTCTATCTCTGAGCTACACTCCCAGCCCTGTTTTATTTTTTATTTTGAAATAGGGTCTCACTGAGTCACAGAGGGCCTCACTAAATTGTTGAGGCTGGTGGTGATCCTGAGATCCTCCTGTCTCAGCCTCCCAAGAACTGGGATTACAGGTGTGCACCACCACACCCAGCTATATCTCTTTTTTAAAGGAGTGTCATAGCCGGGCGTGGTGGCACACACTTGTCATCCCAGTACTTGGGAGGCTGAGACCGGAGGGTCTGGGTTCGCTGCCAGCCTCAGCTACTTAGTGAGGCCCTCCGCAACTTAGTGAGACCGTGTTTCAAAATGAAGAATAAAAAAAAATAGGGCTGGTGTAGCTCAGAGGTAGAACGCCCATGGGTTCAAACCCCAGTACTGTAAAAAAAATAAAAAAAAATAAAAAAAATAAAAAGAGGAGTGTCATGCAAAGAAGAGGTTTTGAGGTGTTCTCAGAACAGATTGTGGGCACAGCAGGCACCAGGAGCTCCCTCAAATACATTCTCAGACTAGAATTTCACTTACCTCAGAGTCACAGGGAGTTATTATTATTGTCATGGAGAACACATACACACAGACATGATAAAGAGAGGGTGAGAGAGGGTGAGTTAATTGGTAGAAGAACACAGAGAGAAATGGCTAAGGGAAGTTGTTTATTATAAGAATAAATGAAAATCACAAAGAAAAATTTATAAAGAGAAGTTAGGAGGGATGAATAAAGGAAGTATGCAAAAATCACTACAGGAAGATTATTTTGTAAATAAATTGTCATTAAAGTTTACCATTTTCTTTCCGAAGATGATCTGAAAAATAAAAAGAACCATATATGAATCACAATGAAACAGCAGAAGGAAAACAAATATTTTCCAAGGGTTTTTCATCTATTCTATATGTAGTAGTTTACTTCAGAGGAAAAAGTTTTAAATTTATTTTCTGGATGTTTTACCGAAAAATTTGTGGTCAACATGGCTTTCAGCCAAATGGTAAAGTAGATAAAGAACTTTAAATTTATTGTGACTAAATTTATAATCCCCCAGATGATTTGCTAAATTCTTCTTTAAAAATTACTATCACTAGTATCATCATCATCATCACTACCATCATCACTTCAGTTAACCATTGGCATTCTTTGAGTGTACCAGGCTCGATGAAGCACGCGTGGCAAACAGCATGATCTATGATGATCAGAACTACTCAGAGCTGAGCCAGGCGTCATGGTGCACGTCTGTAATCCCGGTACTCGGGAGGCTGAGACAGGAGGATCATGAGTTCGCGGCCAGCCTCAGCTACTTAGTGAGGCCCTCCGCAACTGAGTGAGACCCTGTTTCAAAATAAAGAACAAAAAATAGGGCTGGGGGTGTAGCTCGGAGGTAGAATGCCCCTGGGTTCAATCTCCAGTGCCAAAAAAAAAAATTAAAAAAGGATTTGAATAGACATTGCTTTCAGGAAGATAAACAAATGGCAAAAAAGCTCATGGAAAAAGGTGCTCAATTTATGTAGTCACTGAGGAGATACAAATCAAAACCACAATGATTTGCCACTTCACAGACACTAGCAACTATAAAAACCAAAAAGGGGAAAAAAGTGGTTGGAGAAGTTGTGAAGAAATTGACCTTTCAGTATATTTCTGATGGAAAAGTCAAATAGCGCAACTTCTATGTAAAACAGGCAGATTCTCAAAAGACTGAACATAGTGTAACATATAATATCACCCAACAATTCCATACCTAGTTATATATCCCTTAAATTGGAAAACATGTGTTGAAACACATAATTGTATAGGATTGTTCATAGCAGCTCTATTTACAATAGCCAAAAGGTGGAGAAAAACCAAAAGTCCATCCATAGATGAACAGTTAAACAAAATGTGGTATACTCATCCAGTGGAGTATTACTCAGTCATAAAAAGGAATGAATACTGACACATGCTACAATCTGGATAAACCTTGAACTCTATTCAAGTGAAAGAAGACAGATACAAAAGGAAGGTCATATAGTATATGATTCCATGGATATAAGACAACTGGAATAGGTATGTTCATAAAGACAGAAAACAGACTAGTGGTTGTTAGAGGCTGAGGGGTGGAAGAAATGGGAAGTGACTTCTTTTTTTTGTGGTACTAGGGATAGAACTCAGGGGCATTCTACCTTGGAGCTACACCCCAGTCCTATTTTATTTTTTGTTTTAAACAGGGTTGCTAGGTTGCTGAATCTTGCTAAATTGCCAAGACTGGTCTTGAACCTGCGATCCTCCTGTTTCAGCCTCCCAGGTCCTGGGATTACAGGTGTGTGCCACCGCTCCCCTCAGGAGGTGACTTCTTCCTGGGAACCGAGTTTACTTTTAGGGTGAGGACATCCTTTGGGAAGTAGATGGAGATGAGAGTTGCACAACATTGTGAATGTGCTAAATGCCACTGGGCTGTCAAAGTGGTGGATTTCATGTCATACATTCTATCTCAATAAGGTAAAAATCCAATAGAAGCAACCTAAAAATGATAAATAATGGGTTCAATCAATTCACTTACTCACAGGCAAAGCTTTTGGGTCAAAATAATGCCAAGACACACAACGTTGCTCTCATAGTGTCAAGACTGATGTTGCTCTAATTACATAAGTTGTATTTAAGTGAGGCTAAAGCACCTACCTATTTTTATCTTGTATTCCTTCCATTTCTCTGAAAAAGAAATTAGATACAAACTTGAGTAGTTTGGGAAAAAACAGGAAAATTTTAATTACAGATTACATTGAAGCAAATTGCAAATGGAGTAGTAGAGTTTCAAATAGTTTTGGTACAGGCTGGGTGTGATGGCACACACCTGTAATCCCAGTACCTGGGGGGCTGAGACAGGAGGATCGAAGGACAGCCTCAGCAAGTAGTGAGACTCTCATCAACCTAGTGAAACCATGTTTCAAAATAAAATAAAAAAATAGGGCTGGGGGTGTAGTTCAGAGGTAGAATGCCCCTGGGTTCAATCCCTAGTGCCACATAACCAACCAACCAACCAACCAACCAACCAACCAACCAACCACCAAATAGTTTGGTACATTAAGGAGAAAGTTTTTTTTTTTTACATAATGTGGACAAGGATGCCCTTTGCCTCTTTGTTATTATTGTCTAAAACAGGGCTTGCTGCAGCAGTCTCCTTCATAAGTGGATCAAGATTCCAAACTCACCATCTTCTCTCTTTATTTTCTCTGCAAAACCAATAAGAGAAGTATGTACTAAATAACACAATTAAAGTGATTTGTAAATAAAATCACAGAGGATCAAATAGTAGTTCTCTTAGGGACAAAGCTCTATTTCTACATAATGCCAAGGTAGCAAGAGCACCGCTTTCATAGAACCCAGAATGGTTTTTACTTCAACTATAATTTTTTTGGGTAGAAATAGGAAGCCCCCCTTTTAACTTTCTTTCTGTTATCTGAAAAAAATTCAGTATGTTTATTTATTTTAAATAAACTTACAGAATTTGCAAATGAATTTTTAAAAGTTTTTTTTATTGGTGTGTTAATATTACTCCTAATAGTGAGATTACAAATGAATTTAGAGAGGTTCAAATTGATTAGGTTACTAATGGTTTCCTTCATATATGGATGAACATCAAACACTTACCTTCCTCTTCCTTTATTTTCTTCATTTTTTCTAAAAAAGATGTAGGAAAGAATTGTGATTTTTAGGACTGACAAATATTTCATGTCATTCCTGTCCACCATGTCCTTCCTTCCTCTTATTCCCCCTCCTCCCTGGTATGATTTCCCTTCAGTACTGGGGATTGAACCCAGGGACACTTTATCACTGTTCTACAGCCCCAGCCCTTTAAAAATTTTTTTGAGACCGTCTCACTAAGCTGCCTTGAACTTGGGATCCTCCTGCTTCAGCCTCCCCTGTTGCTGGGATTGCAGGTGTGCGCCACCAGGCCTGGTGGTTCAGTAGATTTTTACACTGCATTCTTTTTTCTATTTTTTTAATTCTGTATTCTCTGATAATAAAAGTGCTAGATTTTTTAAAATTCGGATTCACAGGCTCCTAGTCTTTGTTTTGTCTTGTCTGTCTTCTCTCTTTTCTCCAGATTGGGTGATTTCTATTGATCTTCTTAAAGCTTAGCTTCTTTACTGTATAATCTCCAATTTAGTATTGAGCCCACTGAGTGGCTTCTCCATTTCAAGTATTATATTTTAGCTATAACATTTTCTTTTAGCTGTTTATAAAGCCTATTTATCTCCAGAAATTTTCCATAGTTAATTTGTTTCTGTAATTGCTCGTTGAATCATTTTTAGGTTCCAGCTTTGCTCAGATAATTCCAACACCTGCGTCCTCTCTGTTGGTTTCTGTTGATTATCTTTTGTCATTTAGGTGGTGACTGTCTTTGATCTTAGTAAGAGAAGTGATTTAATTTTTTTTCACAGTACTGAGGAAATCCAGGGGCATTCTACCTCTGAGCTACACCCCCAGCCTTATTTTATTTTTATTTTGAAACAGGGCTCACTAAGTTGATGAGGCTGGTCTCAAAACTGCGATCCTCCTGACTCCACTTCCCAAGTACTAGGACTGCAGGAGTGTGCCACTACGCCCAGCTGGTCTAAAAAAAAAATTATTCTGGAAATTTGGGGAATAGTACACTTAATGGGTTGCAATTTTCCCAAATCTTTCTTAATCTGTGTTGCCCAGAACTAAATGAATGAGTTCCTATGAAAAGTGAATATTAAACAGTAACTCGAGACTGTCAAACCGTCGTCTTCAACTCTGCTACTGTAATGGGAAGGGCAGACCCTGCTTGTCTCTGTTTTCATTACTAACCAGGACCCAGGTCCAAGTCTGTCAGAGGAGTAGACTGTTCCCGTAAGACACCGTGACTTTACTTACTTACAAACGTACCACTTTCATAACGTTCCTTTTTGAACACATAGATGACGAAGATTATCATACAGCACTGGAGAAAGATATCTGTAGTGGTGGTGTCTACATTTTCTACTTTGATGTGGGATCCTGAAAAAAATGAATGCCAGAGAATTTCCTTATTAACATCCAGACCAACCTTATTTTGGTTTCAAAACAGGAATTTTATTCAATATATCAAGTAAACTTTCAGAATATGACTGAATCTCAGTCTGTGTAGAATCGAGGACCCCATTACTCCAAGGCCCCACGCAGGGGCAGATGGCAGTCGCTGCTTAGAAGGTTCTGGGGTTGAATATTTCAGGGCTGGACAAGGGTTAGAGAGCTGCTTCTCCCGCGGGTTCTGAGGGGTCCTGGTGTGGCCACCTCACGTGAACACAGGCCTCAAGGTCAAGTTCCAGATCTGCCCTTACCACTTGGCTCGTCCCTGTGAAGCCAAACACGATCTAGGGCAAGGATTAGAAAACTATAGTTCTCAGGCCAAATCAGGTCTGATATATGTTATCACAAATCCATTGTGATTCCAGAATTGATTTTATATTTTTAAATAATTGAAAATAAGAACAAGAATAATATTTCATAGCAAAAATCATAGGAAATTCAAAGATAAGCATCCATAGAATGCAGCCACGCTCACTCATACACGTGTGGTCTATGGTGGATTTTGCAAACAGCAGAATTAAGTAGTTGCTGCAGAGATTTCCATAGTGCCGTGACACAGTTACAACTCAATATCTTTTTGAGTGGCTCCATTATTGTGGCACTGCGAAATTCTATTTTCTATCTTTGTTTTATTACCAAAGAATTCCGATCATGTCAAAGCAAGAAAAGAAGTTAAAATTGGACTGTGAATAAAACATTTTTATGGTATAGTGAAGTGTGGATCAATTTATATTGAGATATATACATATATACTTATAATGCAAAGACACTGTAGCTAACCGAATACAATAGACTCTGATTGGCATTACCACACTAACACTTACCGCAATAAACAAGTTATGGTGAAACAACCTAAGAAAAATTCTAAAATTTAAAATTAAATATCACAGCAGAATTTTTCATGAGAATAAAAAGTCAAAATGAGGCTGAATTCAAAGTAAGCTTTCAAGTGGTTCATCTTTTAGCCAAGCAAAAGAAGCCATTGACCAGGGTGAGTTTATTGGGTCTGATTGAAGCAGCCAAGGAAATAGCTCCTGAGAAAATAAACTTTAGTCTTGTAGTGAAAACATACTTTTCAGTTGAAGAAACTGGGAGAAATGTCATTGGTCAACTAAGAAAACAGGCATTTTCTTTCTCACCTCTGAATTGGATCTTTACTTTGAAAGTCTACACAGAAAATCACATATCCTTAATGTAAATGCTACACATTTTAAAAAATGTTTTATCTCTGAAGCCACTAATGTGATCTTATATGACATTTGGATTATTTAAAGGAACATTGATTTAAATCAAGATAAATTTCAAGAATTAAATGATATTTATCTTTATTGAATCTGTCTTTAATATTACTCAGTTATATTCCAATATCTACTTTTTTTGTACTGGTGATTGAACCCAGGGGCACACCCCCAGCCCTTTTTATGTTTTATTTTGAAACAGGGTCTCACTAAGTGCTGAGGGTCTTGCTAAGTTGCTGAGGCTGGCCTTAAACCTGTGATCCTCCCTTCTCAGCCTCCCAGGTACTGGAATTACAAGTGTGCACCACTGCACCCGGCTTTCTATTTCTTTCATTTATATTTTTACCCTTCTTGTGACAGGCCATCAATTCTCTATTTATTGGCCAAATTTCTGATGGAGAGAATTGGATTTATTCCATAATTACTATTGGTACTGTATGAGATGGAGTCCGCCAGTCCCCCAGCTGTCCTCCTGGAGAAGGGCCTCTCGTGGACGAGAGCCTGGGGTCTTATACCTGATCCCCTTCCTCCAGAAGTAACCGGCTCCACCTGCCCTTAACTGTCTATCAAGTGTAGTAAAATGTTTTCTTTCAATATCACACTGTAAATGATCTGGTAAAGTTTAACGATGACCCATTGCTAAGCTAGAAGCTCATGCTTCAATGTTCTTAACTTTCTAAAGCATGTGTAACATTTACCGCCCCGTTCTTCTTTGAACACAACATGATTCATCTTTCTGTAAGAGCGCTGCTTCCTACAATCCCTTCCACCCGCCTGACTCGCCTGCTCTGTCACTTATATTTCTTCTCTACTATTTTTTCACTACTGAGCATAACTATAACTTTCACATTCAACACAATGATGAACTTTTTATCAAACTTTAAAAGCAACATGTAGTCATCATTGAGGGAGATAACATGGCAAATTATATTTTCCTTTCCTATTATATTTGCATAATTTTAGGTCCTAAGGAGACTCATTAAAAATACAACAAACGCCAGGTGTGGTGGCGCATGCTTGTAATCCCAGTACTTTGGGAGGCGGAGACCGGAGGATCTGGGTTCTCTCTCTCTCTCCCTTTCTCTCTCTCTCTACTTAGGGCCTCCACAACTTCGTGAGACCTGGTTTCAAAATAAAGTATAAAAAATAGGGCCGGGGGCATAGCGCGAAGGTAGAACGCCTCTGCGTTCAATCCCCGGTACCACAACAACAACAACAACAACAACAAAATGCCTTGTGTAAGACATGGCCTTGTATAAAAGAATACTCAAGAGAAACTTACCTTTTTTTTTTTTTTGAGCTTTAGCTCAAAATGGGCATGGTGGCACATGCCTGTAATCCCAGTACTTGGGAGGCTGGGACAGGAGGATTGCAGGTTCAAGGCTGACCTCAGCAACCTAGCAAGACTCTGTTTCAAAATCAAAAAATAAAAAGGGGCTGGGGGTGGAATGCCCTTGGGTTAAATCCCCAGTACCAAAATGAATAAATAAAGATTAAAAAAAGAAACAACAAAGGAAAAAATTCTTTCTATCCTCTTCCCCCTTTCCCACCTTAAGGCAAGATCTAAATTATTTTTTTTGCTGGAGATGGCGCTTATTGGCTCTGAGACAGCAGCAACAAGAGTTTGCAAGCACACCTTACTCCCTTAGTTTCTTCCCACATGTTTAAATTGCCCTCCGTTGTCACAGACCAGGCCTGGGAGTCACAGATCCCGCCCTTGAGCTTCGTGCCTGGGTCTGCTCTGTCTCTGAGGCTCAAATGCTTTTCTTAAAGCAGTCGGATGCATAGGCTCATACCCACACACACACCAGCACACGCAGCAGAAGTCGCTAAGACAAAGCTCACCTTCGGGTCCCTCGTGCTTCATGGGTGATTTTCTGTGGTGATCTTTTAGCTGAATCACCATCTCAGAAAAGAGTCGGGTTCAGGTCTGTCACCCCGGCCCACAGGAAATTCCCACGTATGCTCTGATCTGCGATGGCAGATAGTGAAGTGTTGTCACCCTCCCTGTACAAGCACAGACACTGTGCCACCAGGGCCGTATCCCTGGGCCAGAAAGAAGCTTCAGCCTCACAAAGCAGGCTCTGCCATCAAGTGGAGTGTGGAGTGCACCCACAAGCAGGGAAGGAGACTTTGGACTCTGGACTTCATGGGATTATAAAACAATATTTTAGTTGCGAGTGTTCATTTGCTCTCTTGAATACGTGTGTGAACATCCCCCCCCTCCAATCTCAGTTGATAAATGGCAGACCAGATTCTGTATTTTTTTGTCTCCATGCAAATTAACCTTAAAGAGGCTGTCTAGTGCCAAAAGGACAACTTTTATGTTCACTTGATAATTTATATATGTCGTGGTGTGGATGTTATTTGGAAAGGAATTTCCAAGAAAACAAAGAATAGAGCTACAGTTAGGTTTATTTAGGGGAGTAAGAATTATGCATTCAAGAGAGAGAGCACGGAGCCAGGTGTTTTGGCACATGCCTGTAATTCCAGTACTTGGGAGGCTGAGACAAGGAGGATCCGAAGGTTTGAGGCCAGCCTCAGCAACTTAGTGAGGCCATATTTCAAAATAAAAAATAAAAAAGGGCTGTGGGTGTAGCCAGGAGGTATAATGTCCCTGACTTCAATCCCCAGTACAAAAAAAGAGAAATCAATCAGCCAATCAATCAATCAATCAATCAAGCTGAGGTATTAACCTGTTTTGTAAAATGTTATATAATCAGTCTCCTATCTTAACAGATATAAGCTCAACAGAAGATATCAAGTGTGCCATCTTGGTAGGTGGCATAAATCCAGACATTCCCTCTGAATGGATCAACTTGGGAAACATGCTTATTCCCTAAGAGGGAATTTTCCTCCTGCTTCCCAATTCCCTCCTAAGAGGTGTCCCTTATTCTTCTTTTCCCTGTCATTTCCCTAGTTGGACACCTAGAAGCCTTTCCTGTAAGATAGTCCCTTCCCATGTTCTACCTTTTATCTTTTTTTTTTTTTTGCGGTACTGGGGATTGAACTCAGGGGCATTATACCTCAGAGCTACACCCCCAGCCCTATTTTTTATTCTTCATTTTGAAACAGGGTCTCACTAAGTTGCAGAGGCCTCACTAAGTAGCTGAGGCTGGCCAAGAACCCGGATCCTCCGGTCTTAGCCTCCCAAGTACTGGGATTACAAGCATGTGCCAGCATGCCCAGCTTTCCACCTTTTATCTTTTCCTTCACCCTGATTCTTTTTTTTTTTTTTTGTGGTACTGGAGATTAAACCCAGGGACATTTTACCTCTGAGCTCCACCCCCAGCCCTTTTATAAATTTTTATTTTGAAACAGGGTCTCACTAAATTGCAGAGGGCTTCACTGAGTTACCAAGGCTGGCCTCGAACCTGTGCTCCTCCTGTCTCAGCTTCCCAAGTACTGGGATCACAGGCATGCAGCACCACACCCGGCTTCCCCTGATTCTTAGAAGCATTTTCCTTCCTCATGGTAACATATTTCACTAATAAGCTTTAAGCAGCACATTTATATTAAATTATCTTGTAAGGTATTCTTACATGGCTATGATAGGCGATTCCTTTTTATACTTCTGTTAGTGCACTGTAATTTGGATAGTTTCTGTTTCTGTGTGTTCAAGTTCACTAATCATTTCATTTTGCAGTGACTAATCTTTTACTCCTGTTGTGATACTATAGAAGATAAATGTGGTCTTCCTTTCCTTTTCTGGGATACACTCTCCAAACCTTGAAATCTCCAAAGTTAGTGTTTTATTTAGTTTAGTTTATGTGCCAACGAGTTGATTGAAGACTGGCAGCCCCGAAGTAGGTTCAGGTTCGGGCCTGGTCACCAGAAAGACCAGGCAGGATTAGAGGATTGGGTCTTCCAGCCCCACCCCCAACCTTCAGAGACCAGAGACGGGCTAAAAGGCTAGTTGATTACCAAGGGCCAGTGATTTAATCATTCCTGCCTACATTATGGTTTCTGTAAAACCCCCAAAGGACTGGGCTCAGAAAGCTTCCTGATAGTTGAACATCTGGAGGTGCCTTGGGGGTGGCTTGGCCTGAGAGAGCATGGATGCTCCCCATTCACCCCCATACCTCACCCTGTCCATCTCTTCTGTATCCTTTGTAATATCGTTTTCTAATGAATTAGTAAACATAAGTGTTTCTCTCAAGTTTTGTGATCCACTCAGCAAATTAATTGAACCTGAGAAAAGGTTCATGGGTACCTGATTCATGCTTGGTCAGTCAGAAGCACAGGTCAGAACCTGTGCTTACAGCTGGCATCAGAAACTGGGGAAGTGTGGTGGAGCTGAGCGCTCAGCCTGGGATCTGATGCTGTGTTCAGGGAGGTAGTATCCGAATCGCATTAAGTCAGGCACAGGGGCACATGCCTATAATCCCAGTACTTGGGAGGCTTAGACAGGAGGATGGCAGGTTTAAGGCCAGCCTCAGCAATTCAGTAAGACCCTGTTTCAAAGGTAAAATATAAAAAGAGCTGGGGTATAGCCTGGAGGTAGAATGCCCTTGCATTCAATCCCCAGTTACCCACCCACCCCAAAAATAAACTTGATTTGGAGGACACCCAGCTGGTATCTGCTGAAAAACTGCTGGCTGCTTGATGTGTGGGAAAACAGCCCCCCATCTGTTACCAGAAGCATTCTGTGTATTGATGGTTGAGGACGAAAATTAGGGAAAGCTCTTGAGTTTGTTTTTACTATAGTCTCAGACTTACTCTTACTTTTCATTTCATGTGTTGTAGTTTTCATCTCCAGAATTTCAATTTAGGTCTTTTAAAAATAAAATTTATATCTCTAGTGAACTCTGGATCTCTGGAATATAGTTATAACTTCCATTTTAATGCTCTTACCGTGTCTGTTAATTCTGGTATCTATAATAGTTCTGCGTCAATTGTAATTGATTCATTTTCTCTTCATTATGAGTTATATTTTCCTGCCTGGTCATTTTTGATCAAATGTCATAAGTTATAAATTTTACCTTATTGAGCTTTTTTCTGGGATGAGGTTAGGATATTGTGAACTACTTAAGTCTTTTGGGTCTTATTTTTCATATTCATTCATCAGGACTGGATCAATTTTGAATCTAGTGTTAATTATTTCCTGCTACCAAAAAGAAGATTCTTCTGAATACTCAAAATCCTCATGTCTGAGCACCCAGTGTCCACTGAATTTACAAAGTTTTCTGGACCTGACAGTAGTGTCAGTGCTCTATTTGAGTGCTGGGTACTGTTCCCTCTAGTTGTTTGATTTCAATATATTTTATTTTTGAGTAGAGGGGGAAGAAGGGCCCTTCCTTCCCTCTATTGGTGACATACTTAGAATCTCCCCAAATATAAAGCAGTCCTTTCCTTTATTAATAGCTTAGCAAAGCAATAAGAAACATCTCTCTCCATCTAAAAAGAGAATGCTCTCATTTCTGCAAAGCCATGTTCTCATTTCATCCCGGGTTTCCCGAGTTCTCCGTCACGTTGACATCATCCCATTTGTTGGGGTTGGGTTGTGACTGGTATTATTCTTTCCTAACATTACCTTTGCATTTAAGATATAGCTTAACTTTTTATCCAATTAGTTGGTTTTCTCTGTTGACATTTGAAAACAGCACTCTTTGGCAACTTTAATTCAGTGTTGCTGTTTGGCTGTGGGGAAGTGTGAGGCCTACTTCATTTTTATTCCTTTGAACATTGCCCTGGGATACTTCCCATCCACGACTTTGTTACATGGCTCCACTTCTGCCTCCATGAACATTAACTCCAAATAGATATATTTTGTGTGTGTGTGTGTGTGTGTGTGTGTGTGTGTGTGTGTTTTACTGGGGATTGAACCCAGAGGCATTCTACCTCTGAACTACACCCCCAGCCTTATCTTATTATTTTATTTTTGAAACAGGGTCTTGCTTAGTTGCTGAGGCTGACTTCAAACCCATGATCCTCCTGTCTCAGCCTCTCAAGTACTGGGATTACAGGTGTGCACCACCACGCCTGGCTAATTTCTCTTCTTTAATGGTGACTTTAAAATATTTTTACTGTGTGTTGCATTCATTGCTTATACTGATTTAATGTATAATTATCAATTTTAAATTGTGCACTTCCTTTTTCTTTTTTATTATTTTTAATTTCATATAACAGTTCGTAATAAGTTGGTTTTTCTTTGGAAATTAAATTGATGCTTCCATAGGCATGATACATAATTAATTTTTCTCTTGGATTGGAATTTCTAAAATTTTTCTTGTTGCATGTTCTCTATTAACTTTCTGAAAAAAATCTGGAGTAGGGATTTCCCAGCACTTCATATAGTCTTCAAAGTTATACCTGAGTATCAGATGTCTCTCCTTGAATGCAAATATATTTTCTCTCACTCTTTTTATGTTATATTTTTGTTTCCTCAACTCACTTATGTGACAAGTTGTCACCATCTTAAAACGGAACCAACATGTGATCATTCCTCTCATTATCGCCTCTGTGCTAAATTGCATTTCCCACTGGATTTCCTAAGGGTTTGGTCATCGATATCAAATTGTGATCAGGAGGCAGGATGTCACAGAACCTGGAACAGGATAGGTCTCTGAAGGGATGAGTCCCCAGGTCAGATCTGAAGCCAGAGGGAAGTGTAAGCACCTTTGATTGGTGCCTTAATGGTCACATGAGCCCGTTCCAGCAGCTGGCAAAGGAGGAAAGATGTGGGACTCAGAATAGCATCTTGGTTTCCAGAATTCAAGATGGTTGTTTTGTTTGGAGATTTTGAAGGGGCCCTCCTGGGTGCAGGGAAGATGTCCAGAGAACCTACATCATGGGCTCAAAGGACAAAGGGGGGTTACAGAATACTAGTGAAGAAAGATTTGGGGAATGTGTACAGAGGGGACTTGTTGGTTGTGTTACAAAAGGAGAGGTGTCCAGAGGCACCGTTGTGGAGCCTCTGACCCTTCGGGGGTCACCTCAGGAAGAAGAGGTTTGGAGGAGAGGTGATGGCTCATTTCCATAGTAACTCATTGTCCAAAGCACATTCTCAGGTGACACAGTGATGACTGTCTCCCTCAAGATATTGTCCTTGATGCCCGGGACCCATCCTGTCCCATCCCTGACCTCCACCTCTCAGTACCACCTCCCCAATGCGACCCCCTCCTGGCCCGGGAGGTAGAGCAGGTAGCCAGGTCTCTGTGGGACGTCTGGCTGCATGAGTGTTCATGGGTCACATCCTGGTGTCCCTCAGAAAGAACAGGTTTCGAGTGAGCTGCATGAGGATCCAGGGTCACATTCACTGTAAAGAAAAAAAATTCATTCTGATCATGTATCAATATTGACAAGTATTAGTTTCATGCTATTAACACCCAAACAGACAAGTCTGAGTGGCATAAGATATTTAAAGTGGAAAAACTTGCTGGGGCATGCGAAACAGCTCATCAGTATGTGAGAAGACCTACATCAGCAGAGGGGATCACCACCAATAAGCAGATCGTCAGATTTTTTTTTTATTAGTTGCCATATTTATTTGGCCCAATGAAACAATGTCTAAAAGTACCATTAGTGGCCATTCAATCAAAATACAGTGCATAAATCCTGGACATGTTAGAGTACTCCTGTAGTCCTGGTAATTAGGAGGCTGAGACAGGAGGATAGCAGGTTGGAGGCCAGTCTCAGCAACTTAACAAGACCCTCAGCAACTTAGTGAGACTGTGTTTCAAAAATAAAAATAATTACTTGCAGAGGTTTGAAGTTGAGGAGTGTGCTCTTTTATTTTTTTAATATACTTTTACTGATGTATTGCAGTCTCGCATCATAATGTAGTTCAGAGTAATAGTGACACACATGCACACAGCACTTGGTGAGCTTCCCCGAGGCCCCCCACTCCCTCCCCTTCCCCATATTGAGATTGGCATTAGTAATTTCTTTGCTTTTCTTTCTTTTTTTTTTTTGTGGTACCGGGGATTGAACGCAGGGGTGTTCTACCTCCGCGCTACGCCCCCGGCCCTATTTTTTTATACTTTATTTTGAAACCGGGTCTCACGAAGTTGCGGAGGGCCTCACTAAGTAGAGAGAGAGAGACAGGGAGAAAGAGAGAGAGAGAGAGAGAGAGAGAGAGAGAGCGCGAGCTGAGGCTGGCTGCGAACCCGGATCCTCCGGTCTTCGCCTCCCAAAGTACTGGGATTACAAGCGTGCGCCACCACGCCCGGCTTTGGCATTGGTAATTTCATGTATGTACATAATGTCAGTGGAGGTGTTACCTGCATTAATCCTCCCTTCCCCCTCCAACCTCCCTTAGACCCCCTCCATCGCTCCACTGGGGTTTTTCTCCATTATCTAAAGTCCCTCTTGTATCCGATTACTCCCTAGCTTCCACATATGAGAGAGAACATACAGCCCTTCACTTTCTATGACTGGCTAATCCCAACGTAATGTTCTTCACGTTCACCCATATTCGTGCAAGTGGCATAATTTTGTTCTTTATTGCTGAGTAGAATTCCATTGTGTGATATCCCATAATTTTGTAATCCATTCATCTGTTGATGGACACCTAGGTTGGTTCAGATCATCAGATTTTTAAAGATCTTAGTGAAATGTTTGTGCCGACAGAAACTCTGTGAACTCTCAGCTCTCAGCCTTGACAACAGGATAGCTATGTCCCTACTGATAGGTTGGGTCCCCCCCCCCACACACAGTCCCCTGCAGCTGGGGCAGGAAACCCCGGAGCCCGGAAGCCCGGGAAGCCAGAAATGGAGATGTGGCAGATTCCAGATCTCACGAGAATCAGCATTCTCCTGCTGCCTCATCTCGCGAGGGGACTGACATCCTCCCGCCTTACTAGCCCCAGCCTCCAGACCCTGCTATAAGATGCTCTCACTTCCTCCCCTGGGTGCGACTCTGCTGACCAACAGACCTCACCGGGAACGCAATAAAGTGCCTTTTGCACTCTGCTTGCTAAGCCTTGATTTCTCGTGCGACCCCCAACTCAATTTCCCCATTACACCTACCTTCTTTCCTCCTCCCCTAACTAGCTCTCTGGGGCGTGGATAGTAGGGAAGCAAGTTTTGTCTCAATCCTGCTGCTTCTATTATCACTGTGAACTCCAAGTCCATTGATCACTGAGCCTCGGCTACACGCATGGGAACCAGGGATGCTCATGTTGGTTAGTTACCAAATATTTGCGGAATGCCTGGCGTATGTGACCGCTGAGGAGAGAGGCTGGGAACATCCGCCGCAGCTGGCTCTGTTCACTTACCTTTCTCACAGCTCTTGCTCCTGGTCAAGCCTACAGCCACGGCAAGAAGCAGGCCCAGGACAGGCAGTATCTTCCATAAAGAAGTCATCTGGGACTCTGAAATGGGAACCCCGGAATCCCAGCAAATCATGAAACTGAGAAGATGTCAAGATTGTCCTTTTCAGCTGAGCGACTCCTGGGCTGGAGAGGAGGCTGAGAAGCGTCCTTCCTTCCTTCCTTCCTTCCTTCCTTCCTTCCTTCCTTCCTTCTTCCTTCCCTCCCTCCCTCCCTCCCTCCCTCCCTTTCTTGGATTGAACCCAGGCACATTCTACCTCCAAGCTACACCCCCAACCCTTTTTATTTTCTATTTTGAAACAGGTCTCCCTAAGTTGCTCAGGGTCTTGCTAAATTACTAAGGCTGGTCTCAAACCTGCAGTCCTCCTGTCTCAGCCTCCCAAGTACTATGATTACAGGTGGGTAGGAATCACCGACCTGAGAGAGAAAAGGTGGCCATTCTCTCCTCGCCCAGCAGTGGGCTGCTGAGGGAACAAGTCACGTTCATCACGGAGCTGTTTGTGATCATAAGTGACGTCTCCACGTGGAACAGCCCGTGGCTGTCTGGCCGCAGGGTCTCAGAAACCGATGGTAGCGTCCTTCCTTCCGTGTCCCGCCACTGCACGTGGGGCCGTGGGAACCACCCGTCGGAGGTGCACACCAGCCATATTTCTCTATCCGTCAGCCCCTGCAGGGTGATCCTCGGAGAAAAACCCACAGCTGGGGACAGAGACCAAGGAGGCTGAGCCTGGAGCCTGGTGACGCCACTGAGGCAGAGAGGGGCATTCCCAGGGCTCGGGGGAGAGGGCAAAGCTTCTCACTCAGTGAGAGCTGCTGGAGCTTTTCTTATTTTATTTTATTAATTTTTTTGTATTCCTGAATCATCCAGGGACAGATTAAAAGGTGCACGCCTGTAATCCCAGTACTTGAGAAGTTGAGACAGGAGGATCACAAGTTCAAGACCAGCCTCAGCAACTTAGCAAGACCCTGTTTCCAATAAATAAATAGATAGATGATAGATAGATAGATAGATAGATAGATGATAGGGCTGGGAATGTAGCTCAGAGATACAACACCCTTGGGTTCAATCCCTAGTAACACACACACATACACACACACACACGCACACACACACACACACACACACACCTCAGATTTCCCTAAGTATATGTTACTTTGGAGATACTAAGAAAGATACCCAGAGAGTTAAATTTGGTCCATGTGCATTTGTGGACTTTGTGTATCTATGGCACTTCCTGCACACTGGAGGTTCATTGTAAATGTGATGATGAATGAGCATTAAGAGTAGAGACGGTAAGAGTTTAAATAGTGCTGTGTATGTACATGAAGCGAGCAAGGCCAGTCTCAATGACATGTATGTGGAAGGGGAGGGAGGGGTGGTGTTCAGAGGGAAACGCACCTAGTGCTGTGTGCATGTGTATTCCTATCACGCTGTACCTCAGTATGATGTATAATTACAATGCACCAATAAAAGTATAAAAAAGAAAAGAAAATGTCTAGTGCCAGAGAAAATGTCTAGGAACAAGCATGTTAAAGTGATAGGGACAGGTGTTGAGTCCAAAACGTCTCTCTAGACTCCTTACCTACCACCTGCAGATCCAAAGTGGCCTCCTGGTAGACGCCATCCTTTTCAAAGAGACACCGATACTGCCCATCGTCTGAGGTCCTGGCGTCGTGTATCTGCAGGCTGAGTCTCCCCTCGTGGATGGCATCACTCACCAAAGTGGTCCTTCCTCTGTATTCTGCCATCTGCTCTCCAGCCACATGGTCCCCATTCACATACACGTAAACTGCAGGGTAGCGGTGGGCTCGGACCCACCTCACCTCCATGCTCTGTGCATCAGCCTCGGGGGACAGGTGACAGGTTAAACGTACGTCTTCTCCCACTTGGACGAGGATGGGCTGGGAAGGTCCAATCACTTTTAAGGAAGCTGTTAAATACAGGAGAAAAAACATAATGAATGAACCAGAATGGAGCAAATAATGTCATTTACAAGGAAATCTCTAGTGAGGCTTAGAACCCACAGGCATCCCGGGGGAGGTGTGAGGCTCGAGGTCATCCCTTGGGGTGATCTGGGTCTCATGGACTCAGGATACAGGTTGTTCTTGTTCCAGAAAGAACTTTCCCACGATGTGCACCAATCTGAAAAAATATCACTACTTGAACACTTACCTGTTTCTTCCTACCTGTAATTTTGTTCAGTTTGCAGACTGAAAATATTTTGCAGTTAGCACTCCCAGAATAAAATGAATTTACCACTTCAAATCTGTGTTTTTTTTTTTTTTGGTATTGGGGATTGAACCCAGGGGCATTTTACCTCTGAGCTACACCCCAAGCCCTATTTTTTATTCTTTATTTTTGAAACAGTATCTCACTAAATTGTGGAGGGCCTCACTAAGTAGCTGAGGCTGGCCGCGAACCCAGATCCTCCTGTCTCAGCCTCCCAAGTACTGGGATTACAAGTGTGCGCCACCACGTCTGGCTTTTTTTTTTTTTTTTTTTTTGGAAACAGGGTCTCTCTAAGTTGCTGAGACTGGCCCTGAACCTGCGATCCTCCTGTCTCAATCTGCCAAGTAATGGGATTACAGATGTGCATCACCAGGCCTGGCTGATTCTACTTCTTAATCTGTCTGTGCCTCAGTTTCTCAAACTATAAAGTTAGCATATTGCTGCCAGAATCATAAGGTTGTTATAGGGTTAAATGAAAATGATTTGTATAAAGTACTTAGCTGACCATGCAGTATGAGCAGAGGCATGTAGACTCAGGAGGCTCGAGGGTGTTTGAGTCATCCCACCCTCTGATTTGATCCTGGGGAGGGGGTAAAAATGAATGTCAGGTGGATTTTTTTTTGTACTGGGGATTGAACCCAGGGGCATTCTACCTCTGAGCTACACCCCCAGCCCAATTTTATTTTTTATTTTGAAACAGGGTCTCACTAAGTTGCAAAAAGCCTCACTAAGTTGCTGGGACTGTCTGCAAACCTGTGATCCTCCTGTCTCAGCCTCCGAAGTACTGGGATTACAGTGTGAACCACCACACCCGACTTTATTTTTTATTTTGAAATAGGGTCTCAGAAGTTGCTGAGGGTCTTGCTAACTGGCTGAGGCTGGCTTCAAACCTACAATCTTCCTAGTGGCTGGGGGTATATATAGCTCAGAGGTAGAGCATCCCCAATACCACACACACACACACAAAAAAAAAAAAAAAGTGAACTGGAGACCAGTTTTCTGCCATTTCTCCATCTATGTCTTAAGGTGTATTACTTAACAAAACGACCTGTTTCCTCATCTCCATTACATTATCCGTATGAGGATTTCCCCCGTCTGTGACCTTTGTCACATATCAAATCTCAAACTGGCTTACCCTGCTGTACATAGGTCACCAATAGCTAAAATTAACTTTAAGAGAATGCAAGGAAGCAGAATATAGGTTTGAAGATTCAATGGATGAGATGTATTATAGATCTGAAAACTCCTGTTTTTCCAGAATCCAGGAAAAACTGAGGTTTAAAGTGTTTGATAAATCATGCAGCCCTATTTGTTAAGCGCTGTTCTAGCAGAACTGAGCTCCCAGAGGGCAGCTCCACGCAATCGCCTTTTTCTGCACTTTAGTACAGACTTCCCCACAATTCCTGCTCAAATTCATTGTTTTTGTTTTTGAGAACTGGATGTGCGTTCCTGAAATGCCTTCCGCATATCCACTGGAGAATCAAATCCCCTCTGGAGAGTGGAGTTCTCTGACTTACATGCTAATTCCTTGAAACCTGGCAATCTTGTCATCCTATGATACGGCAGGTACGGGGGTCATCTCATTCCTCAAATAGGCCAAATACTGTTATGTCTAGTCTCTCAGAATTGGGCACTACATGAGAGATTTAATTCAACCTGTTTATTTTAAAGTTGAGACTGCTACTAGAGACTACAGAGTTGACAGAATCACACATAACCAATTAAGAACATGCCCTTTAAATTAGATAGACATAGATTACAAGACAAATGGTGCAATTTATTTCAGCAGACCACATATGTCTCTAAGATAGTTTCCTAAATGCAAAATGAAGATAAATCTCTTGACCCTTATAACTATCGTAAAGCAATATGAAATGATTTCTCCAAAGCGCTTTTATACCTGGTGTATAATTAACATTTCAAAAAAGTAGTCATTGTTTTTATAAACAATACAATTATTTGCCAGAGTATGAACTCTGGGAAATAACTGGGTTGTTGAGGACGGGGTTCTCAACCAGGTGCACCCAGAAAAGCAACAGCTTCCTCCCAGCTGTGATGCCATTAGGGACTCCTGGGGGGGCAGGCACAGAACCCATAATGGCCAGAGGTGGGAGGTGACCTCCAGTTGTCATGACACCATCCTGGATTGCACTAGGAATGTCTTAAAGGCCAACCAGCGGCCCTTCCCTGAGCCTCTAATTATGAGGATGGCAGAGGCTGCTGCAGAGCTCCTGGGCTCTTTTTTTTTAATCAGGGGAGAGTGTGAACGCAGTCCCCCACTACCACAAATTATGCAGTCGAGTTTCCCACATTTGGGGAAATCGCAGGGGTCAGCACATCCGGAGTGCAATGGATAAGCCTCGCCCTGGGGAAACCAGCTTTGTGATCATGGTATTTTCCCTGCCAGGTAAGTATTCCTGGGCTCTTTAGTCACCACAGCACACCCTCCAAGGTCCTGGGGCACAGCCCCTCACACCTGATGGGGATCAGATGGGAGCTCTAACCACCTTGCTTTGTTGTGGTCCCAGAAGCACATAAGGACTCAGGAGCGACACAACTTAGGTTTGTATTTTCTGCACCGGGTCTCCGATGGGTACGTTGAGTTGGCTCAGAGAAGTCAGCAGTGTGACTCTTTGCCTAGAACCTTCCTGAGGGACAGGGACGTGTGTCAGCCTGCCCTGACACTGACATCCTGGTTGGTAACTAACAAACTCTACCAGTTACGGTTTCTGCCCGATCAGCGCATTTGCAGCCCCAAGCAGAAGGGATTCTACTGGAAGGGCGAGGCTCACAGGCCCAGGCCTCTCCCTCAGCTGTAGAGCTACCTTTGACCTTCCTGAGGCCCTTCCCTTTTTATCTGTGGCCCGATTGGGTCAAAGGTGTCACACTCTGGCAGAGACTGCAGTTGTGTTTGTCATCCTGATTTTTCTCAAAAACTTCTGCATGGGCTGACAGGTGTGCGGAAGGCCACCTCATAGGTGTGCTCTCTCTTGCACACACATAGCAGGTGACTTGGTGGACAGCAGGGTACAGACGAGGGAGGTTCATGTCATCTAGCAGGGAGCATGGGGGCTGTCCTGGGCCGGGAGCAAAGGTGTGGAAACAGGCAGATGGCGGGAGGTAAAGGAGACACCAAAAGGGGCTCAAACACCAGTTGGTTATCTCTTAAGCCATTTATCTTAGGCACAGTAAAATAATATTTGCAGTCCAACTGAAAGGTAAAATTAAAAATTAAAATAAGCAAAAGCCTCCGTGTATTTATGTAATTCCCCTGGGTCCTCTGGCAATTGTCAAGGATCCACATGCTTAATTCACAGTAGCCCAATCGTGGAACCAGCCCAGGTGTCCGCCCACAGGTGAGTGGACTATGAAACTGTGGTCTAGACACACAAGGGAATTGAACTCGGCCATAAAGAAGAACACGCCAAGTGCTGTGCGCATGTATGTTCGCATCACTTTGAATCTTACTATGATGTATAATCACAAAGCACCAATAAAATTATATAAAGGTAAATAAATACCACACAAAAACTGGAAAAACTATCACCCCAGTGGCAGGATCCCGGTGCACCCAGACAAGCACCAGCTCCCTCCCAGCTATGATGCAGTTAGGGACCTACTGGGGTGAAAAGCAGGTGCAGAACTCAAAACGGCTAGAGGGTGGGTGGTGGGAGGTGACCTCCAGTTGTCACGACACTGCCCTCCATTGTACTAGGAATGTCTTAAGAGGGTCTCCAGGGCTGGCCAGCTGCCCCATGCCACCCCCAGCTCCCTTTCCTCTCGCCACAGAGACGATGCCCCATGCTCCTCATAGACAGCCACTTGCATCTCAGTGGGATTCACAGGATCCCCAAAGTAGCAGGTTACTCAGTGGAAAACTCCCCAATGGAGCCTGTGGAGGTCTGAGCTTTGCCAGTCCCCTCTTATATAACTTAGCACAACACTTGGAAAAGCCCTGCCTCAGTTTCTCATCTGGATCACGAGACGCAGCACCCCGGTGTGGGCTGGCGGGTTCTACTCACCCAGCTCCGTCTGGAGTTTCTCTGGAAAAAGAATGAGAATAACATATTAAGGGATTTGGTCTAAAGGAAAGGAGAGAAATTATTTCCAAAAAAGAAAAGCCAGTTCATTCTAAATATTATTGGAAAGCTCAATATACTTAGAAAATATGAAGTGCAGAAAATATTGAATTTTTCCCCCACAGATCATCTGGTGATCCAGTGGTTTTTCCTTTTTTTCTGTGCAACAAAAATGCTGTCAGTTTTATCACCTGAAAAATAATTCTGTTTGTGCCTGTTGATATTTAACTCAGTAAAGAAATAATACATACTCTTTTGTAAATTCATGGAAAGTATAAAAATGTATGGACATAAAAAAATCACAATTCAGCCAGGCTGGTGGCTCATGCTTGTAATCCCAGTACTTGGGAGGCTGAGACTGGAGGATCCGGGTTTGCCGCCAGCTTCAGCTACTTAGAGAGGCCCTCCGCAACTTAGTGAGACCCTGTTTCAAAATAAGGAATAAAAAATAGGGCTGGGGTGTAGATCGGAGGTAAAATGCCCCTGGGTTCAATCCCTGATACCACAAAAAAAATCACAATTCCAAATTGAGAATATATAACATTGGCTTCTTTTAACATTAATACATAGCATTTTACTTTTAATTTTAAGCTATCCATTTATATGAATAATAATAATATATCCAAGTATAGACTATGCCAAAGTCTCTCAGTCTGCTTATAAGTTATTTAAAGTCAATACTTTTACATAATTAGAAATGTAAATTGATAGATAGATGGAAGTTTTTTTCTTGGCACTTGCTGAGGTTGACTTCAAACTTTTGATCCTCCTGTCTCAGTCTCCCAAGTATTGGGATTACAGGCATGTGCTACCACACAGGGCTTATAGATACAATATTTGTCATTGAATAGTATATCATAAGATTTTTGTAGCCCCCAAAATTATTCAACAATGGTTTTCATCAATTATATAATTTTTTTTATAACATAAGAAAAATATTTCACTATCTTATTTGGTCTTTTTGTTGCTATTTATAAATGAGATAATAATTTAGATGCTCTCATGTAAATAATTCTATCTCTGATTATGATCATACGATAGATTCCTAGAAGTAGTCAGCACAATGTAGCATAAGAAACCACTTCAGTTCAAATAATATATTTTTATAATATTTACAATATGATAAATACTTGTGAGTCAAAAAATCATTGCAGAAAGAAGAAAAGGTAGAACTTGAAAACCACTGAAGTACCGTTAGTGACTATTAAATCAAAATACAGTGTATAAATCCTGGACATGTTAGAGCATGCCTGTAATCCTGGTACTTAGGAGGCTGAGACAGGAGGATAGCAGGTTCAAGGCTAGTCTCAGCAACTTAATAAGACCCTCAGCAACTTAGTGAGACTGTGTTTCAAAAACAAACAAACAAACAAACAAACAAACAAACAAACAAACATTAAATGTGCTGGGGGTATAGCTTGGAGGTAGAATGACCCTGGGTTCAATCCCTAGTACCAAGAAAAAGAGCACTAACCCGGGAGGGAGATGTCTGCCCCCTTCCTCTCATCGAGAACAGGGTTGTGGATGAAGCAGGACACGTTCTCTTTAGACGCTGTCCTGACCATGAGCATGTCTTCCACGTAGAACAGGCCGTCTTCATCTTGGATGTGATGTTCAGAGACAGTCAGCAACTTCTCTCCCCGGATGTCTTCCCAGTAGACCTGGGGCTCTGGGAACCAGCCCTTTGCAGTGCACACAAGCTGGACTCTGCCTTCCCCGGGCCCCTCCACGTGGATATGAGGGGCCAACCCCAGACCTGCAGGAGGAAGTCACAGCCCTGAGGTCCAGACCCGCGAAGCCACAAACCCTGGGGACTGAGATATCATTGGTGTTGCTCAGAGGGAGACTGCGGGAGCACATGGGCTTGGGGAGCAGGAAGTGTTCTGAAGTTTCCTTCCCGCTTAAATTGGAGCTCAGAGAAACTTTATTTGTTCTCCACTCTCTATCTTTAAATATTAGCATCTGGGCATGTTCTTCTGCAGACCCAGACAGAAGAATAAGAGAGAAGGGAGACATCACAACACTTTGTGTCTCTCATACTGCAAACAAACATGTGTGGTAATGTATTCATGGACTTTTCTATGCCATAAACCCTGCCTGTTCCTTTTTTTTTCTCACCACTATGGAGGTGGTTTTAAGAAAACATGTTATAGCATTGAGTGCCCTCATTAAAAAAAGAAAAGAAAAGAAGTATCCCAAATAAACAACCTAATGTTGCACCTCAAGGCCCTAGAAAAACAGGAACAAATTAACCCTAAAGGCAGTAGAAGGCAGGAAATAATTAAAATCAGAGCAGAAATGCATGCAAAGATAATAAAAAAGCAATATAAAGAATCAATAAAACAAAAATCTGGGTTTTTTGGTTTTGTTTTGTTTTGGTACTGGGGATTGAACCCACAGGCAGTCTGCCTCCAAGGTATACTCCCAGCCCTTTTTATTTTTTATTTTGAAACAGGGTCTTGCTAAGTTGTTGAGGCTGGCTTCGAACCTGCCATCCTCCTATTTCACCCTCCCAAGTACTGGGATTACAGGCGTGTACCACCAAAAATCCATTTTTTTGAGAAGATAAACAAGATTGATAAACCCTTGGCCAACCTAGCCAAAAGAAAGAGAACTGATTAAAATTAATAAAATTAGAGATGGAAAAGGAGACATCACTACAGACAGTGTGGAAATCCAGAGGATCATTAGGAACCATTTTGAAAATTTCCTGTTAATATTGTCTGTATCTGACACTTTGTCCGACATTTTAGATGATCTCTGGACTCCAATTTAAAGTATTTAGTATAAATTCAGAAATTGCCTCCATGGGTGGCTATTCTTCCCATTTTTTTTGTGGGTAGTTGTGATCATCTTGGAATGTAGGAAGTAAGCCTCATGAGGAATTAATATTGAATCTAAATATTGAATAATATGGAATTTTAATATTGAATCTAAATATACTATTCAATGGGAAAATCATTTTTGAGAAATCTTAGTTTAGAGCAGTTTATGTAGTCATGAAATTCTCTGTTCAACACTATTAACTCCCAACCCAAAGGGAACTATATTTTTCGTAGATGGGATTTCTATCTCTATCACCTATGGAAGGATGGAGACTCAGCCCCTTCACCTGGAGCCATAGAAAAGTTTGGGCTTACTTTTAAATGTCCCCAGTAGTGATATGCATCAGTCCATGCCCCTGCCACCCATGTCTCAGAAACACACGGCATCTTTCATCCATTTTGAATGACCTTGAATACAATACCAGTAGCAAGTGTAGTCACAGGTATTAAGAAAAGAAATGTTAGGAGTAAAGAAGGAAGAGGTATCAGCCAGAGCTGTAAACATCTCCAGAGAACTTATTTCCTGTTGAGGATTTGTTTGACTTTTGGATTTGCCTGATTTTTGTCTTTAGCAGGTAGCAGAGTTATTTCTGCCAGGAACCACATGCTGGCTTACTTTTCAGATGTTTTCCCCCACCAAATCCACCCATTCTTCAGTTATCCCCTTCCAACTCCTCCCTGTTTTGCTAATACAATAGCATTCTGCAGGACCTCGTTATCTACAGTGAGCTCTTCCCAAAGCCCCTATGAGTCCCCGATCCACTGAACACAGTATATAATAATATCCATAGAAGCACAACATTCCTAACCTCTTGGGTCTCATCACTAGATTTCTTACAAGGAGCCTTACTCAAAGAAACTAAGGTTCACATCTCATAGATGCATAGATGAGGCTGGCAGAGGGCAACTGATGCCCCTGAGGTGTGGATGCTGGACAGTCACCTGGGCTCATTCACCCAGTAACTGACTTGCCTCGTGTGGCACAAAAAATGGAATTGCTAATGATCACATGTCATGTCTGCAGAGAGTCCTTAAAGATAATCAAAATTATGCAAATTAAATTTGGGGAAACTTTTACAAGTGATCTTGCTTTGAAGATTGCTTTCAAATGACTCAGTACAGAAGACGGGCCATTAGGAACTGGCTCAATGGTTCAAAGGGAATTCTTCAACTGACAATAAGCTGACCTCAGATGAATATTTTCCCCACCCTGGGACCCTGCGTCTTTGCCCAGATATTCACCTGCTACTTGGAGCAGCACACTGGTCTCTCCATGATAGTTCCCCTCCTGGAAATGGCACCAGTACTGCCCATCGTCGGATGGTTGGACATTGTGTATCTTCAGAGTCACCTTCCCCTCCTCGATGTTGTCCTTTATCCACTCTATCCGGTCCGTGTTCTCCTCCATCTGCACCTCCGTCACCTCGGTGCCGTCCCAGTGTGCAATCGCAGGAGCGCCCGGCTCTGAGCGGTACCATGTCACCTCCGTGTGCATAGCTGTCCTCTTGGGGAAGAGCTGACAGGTCAGTAGGGCATCTTCCCCGATCCTGGCCAGGACAGGAGATGCGGGACCAACTACTCGAAAGTCATCTATGAAACAGGGAAAAAGAGGAACCGGAAATGCCAACCAAGGCCCAGTATGCCTGCTCTGGGATGTCCAACCAATTAGAATAGAGACACTGGAGGCCGGGCGTGCTGGCGCACGCTTGTAATCCCAGTACTTTGGGAGGCAGAGACCGGAGGATCCGGGTTCGCGGCCAGCCTCAGCTCTCTCTCTCTCTCTCTCTCTCTTTACTTAGTGAGGCCCTCCGCAACTTTGTGAGACTCGGTTTCAAAATAAAGTATAAAAAATAGGGCCGGGGGTGTAGCGCGGAGGTAGAACGCCCCTGCCTTCAATCCCCGGTACCGCAAAAAAAAAAAAAAAAAAAAAGACGCAGCTGGACGTGGTGGCCCCTTTGGAACACAGGCGTTGGGCCCTCGACCTACACTCCTAAATACTGTGCGAGTGCTTTCGAGTTGAGGACTCCGCACCTGGACTGGGTCACTGGGAGGTCACAGTGTCCAGTAAGGGAAGAAGGGAGGGGAATCCTACCTGACTGCTTCATGGTCAGCAGGATGAAGCAGAAGGAAGCGATCGTGCCAGACAGACTGTACCCCAGAAACTCCACCATTTTCCCTGGAGGAAACAGGAGACTGTGTGACAGTCCCTAAGTGGGCTGTGACACACCCGCATGCCCTGTGGTTTCCAGGGGTTACGCAGTGTGTGTGTGTGTGTGTGTGTGTGTGTGTGTGTGTGTATGTGTGTGTGTGTGTATACTGGGGATTGAACTTAGGGGCATTCTACCTCTGAGCTACACTGCTGTCCTGTTTTTTTTAAATTTTATTTTGGAATAGGGTCTCACTAAGTTGCTCATTGCTGAGGCTGGGCTCGAACCTACAATCTTCCTGTCTCAGCCTCCCAAGTACATTATGCAGTTTTAATGAGGAGTCAGACTTTCCACAATCCAACAATGAGACGCGTTGGCTCCATTCTCTGCAGTTGCTGATCTCACCTGACCCCCTTCCCTGATGTGTCACTCTTTAAGCTAATTCTTAGGCCCGAGGAAGGCTTCTGATTGGAACGAAGGCAGTGCTGAGCTAAAGAGCCAACAATATTAAAACAAGAAAAACTCTCAGGACCGTCTGTGAGCGTGCAGAAATCACAGAGCAGGACCCAAGTCGTTTTTCTCTTCCTGTCCCTCCTGCAAAGTCCTTCCTCACCACACACTCCTAGACGCAGAGGAAGCCACTGGGAGGCTCCATGCCCCCATGCCGCCACCAGGAAACCAGCATTCAGTGCCGCCATTCACAGAACCCACGGGGCCCTGGACAGTGGAGGACAGTGTGTGGAAATGTGCTACTGAAGAAGACAGGGAAATGACCTTTGATGGCCACTTAGAATAGTCTCGAAGACATGTATAGGAATGAATAAGTTTAAACAAACAAACAAACAAGGCTGGGGGTGTAGCTCAGTGGTAGAACACCCCTGGGTTCAATTCCTAGCAGCACATACACACACACATAAAATAAAATAATAAAATAAAATAAAATAGCCTAACTGGCAAAGGCCAGCAAACCCCACAAGCCCATTGCCCCAGCATAATGAAAATACTTCTACACAGCTAAAAAGTTAAACACTTACCAGGACAAAGCGAGCTTTAGTGTGGGAAGATGAAACATTCAGGGAAGAAGACATCTAAGACTTACGCTATCTGATGTGTCAAAGATTTTTATTAAAAGAAAAACTTGCTTGACACCGAGTAGGAGAACCAGCTGCGGAGCAGCGCCATCGCCTGAGGCCCGCCTTCCCAGAAGCCCATGCCAGCAAGGGCTTATGGGGGAGGAGGGGAATCAACTGTGTGCAGCGGACAGCACGAATCAAAAGATTGGGGAGGGTATTATTACTCTAACATTATTCTATTTGCTTTCTAAAACATGTATCCTTACATCTAAGATATCTCCAAGATAACTAATATGAGTCAAGTCACAAAACCTAGATCAAAAAGCATTAAAGCCAGGCGCAGTGACGCCCACCTGTAATTGCAGTACTTGGAAGGCTGAGACCCGAGGATCGCAGGATCAAGGCCAGCCTCAGCAACTTAGCAGACCTTGTTTCCAAATAAAAATAAAAAGGGCTGGGGGTATAGCTAGGAGGTAGAATGCCCCTGGGTTCACACACAGACACACACACACACACACACACACACACACACAGCACTAAAATATCTATATAAAAATGAGACCCAGCGTTACAAGACAGGGCGGACTGTCATTAACGTGTCACTTGAATTTACCGTTGGTTTGCCGGTAGGCTGAAGGGTGTGGATGGTGCTTCCTTGACTCCTCCCCTGAAAAGCAGATGCATTTTTTCCCCCATGAAGTAAGAGCAAAGAAACGCCCACAGAGCCCAGGCCCAGCGCCATCCTTCACCTGTGAACCAAGAGCCCGAGCTTCCTGCAAGCCCTTCGCAGGTGTGTATTCCTTAGGTCTTTAATGTTAAAGCAGGGAGGGGAGCCGGGCGTGGTGGCAAACGCCTGTCATCCCAGTACTTAGGAGGCTGAGACAGGAGGATCGCAAGTTCGAGGACAGCCTCAGCTACTTAGTGAGACCCAGTTAAAAAAAAAACATAAAAAGGGCTGGGGATGTAGCTCAGAGGTAGAAAGTTTTTGAGTTTAATTCCCAGTACCAAATAAATATATAAATACATAAATAAATAGGGCTGGGTGTAGCTAGGAGGTAGAATGCTCCTGTGTTCAATCCCCAGTACCAAATATATAAATATATCTCGGTCTGGCACAGAGTCTCCCAGCAGGGTGCTGAGGGTCTGTGTGCCCCGTCGTCTTTCCCAAGTCTCTGGGGCAGCAGGACTCCCCAAGGCACTCACGTGTCTCCTCGCTGCGTCGTGGTGAAGTCGAGCTGCCGGGTCCCCTCGCTTGGTCTCAGGAGTGTCCTTCGCCCACGTAGCCTCAGGCGTCTGGGGCCCTGGGCTGTGCTGCTTGGAGACCGAGCCGGGGACGGCAGACAGCAGACAGCAGACAGCAGACAGCAGACAGCAGACAGCAGTGCTCCCGGGGCGGGGGCAGGGACAGCAGACAGCAGCGCTCCGGGGCGGGGACGGCAGACAGCAGACAGCGGTGCTCCGGGGCGGGGACGGCAGACAGCAGCGCTCCGGGGCCGGGACGGCAGAGCCGGGGACAGCAGACAGCAGCGCTCCCGGGGCCGGGACGGCAGACAGCAGACAGCGGTGCTCCGGGGCGGGGACGGCAGACAGCAGCGCTCCGGGGCCGGAGCGAGAGCCAAACCCCGGGCTCGCTCCGCCCACCGGCCCCGCGCTCCCAGAAGCGAAACTCGGACAAGCGGACTTTGGGCGCCCTTGTGAGTTCTTGGGACCTGCAGGCACAGCTGTGACAGCGGCACCGCTCGCCTCCCCAGAGACCCAGGGACTCCTGCGGGGTCGCTGCTCCGCGAGCCATCTGCGCCCTCTCCAGTCAGGTCTCAGGAGGCCGTGCCGCGGGCCGTGTCTGTCCTCACCTGCCCTCCACCGAGGAGTCCCCGCAGGAAATTCACCGAGAGCGGGGCGCATGTATGTGCGGATCACACCCGACCTCACCATGATGTATAATTGCAATGCACTAATAAGTGTATTAAAAAATTCCCTGCCTGGGAGTACACCGAGAGCGGCGTGCATGTCTGTGTATCATGTTGAATGTCATTATGGTGCACTGCACTAATAAAAGTATATTTAAAAAAATAGATTCTCGCCTGGGGTCAAGCCAAGTTTCCACCAGCCCGTGGAGCTGCAGGATCAGAAGCAAGACTGTCCATCCAGCATCCCTCCCCTCGTCCTACTGAGGAGAAAGGAGCGCGACAGGAAGGGCTTCCTGCAGATCTGAGCACCCGGCCACGGTCCCTGCTGCTCTTTTTCCTTGCTGCTTTATCTCCCTTTGCTGGCTGATAAGGGGTTCATTACTCTCAGATATTTACCAGACTTTTTTTTTTTTTGTACTGGGGATTGAACCCCGGGGCATTCTACCTCCCAGCTTCACCCCCAGCCCTTTTTATTGTGAAACAGGGTCTCACTAAGTTGCTGAGGCTAGCCTCGAACCTGTGATCCTCCTGTCTCAGCTTCCCAAGCACCGGGATTGCAGGCGTGCGCTATCACATCTGGCTACCAGAGAACTTTGATACCGTCTCAGCATTGTGCGTGGGCACCAAGAGTGCGATGATCGGCCGCAGGCACCTTCGTCCTGTGCTCTTGTTCTGGCTGGAGTTTTCTTGACGTTCCCTCCTAAGTCTGTTTCCCGGTGTCAAGAGTTTCTCCAGAATAATGTTTAACTCCGCGGCATTAGATAAGGCTGAGCCACTGTTTCCTGAGATTTCTTCCCTTCCCTTGTTATCACCTGCCCGCATTGGGGTCACGTGACATGAAGTTACTGTTCTCAGTGTAAGGCCTTCCTCTTCCCTTCTTGGTGTAGATAAGGACCTTCCTCGTGGAGGATGAAGGGTTTGCAGAGCAGAGAAAAATAAATAAGCAGCAACGAAGGTATGCGGGTCTCACCACCCTGTTGGAGCCTTCACAGTTGAGGGGCTTGCTCCCCACTTGGCCTCTGGCTCCCAGATGGCAGAGGTCCCCGGAAACTTTCCTCTCCTGCAGGGACCCTGAAGAGGAGTGGCAAAGGGAACGTTCCCCAGCTGGGTGAGGTGGCATATATCTGTAATCCTAGTACCTGGGAGGCTGAGACAGGAGGATCGCAGGTTCAAGGCTAGCCTCAGCAACTTAGCGAGATTCTCAGCATCCTAGCAAGACCCTGTTTCAAAATAAAAAATAAAAAGGGCTGGGGGTGTAGCTCAGAGGTAAAATGCCCCTGGGTTCAATCCCCAGTAAATAATAATAATAATAATAATAATAATAATAATGATAAGGCTGGGGATATAGTCCAGTGGTAGAGCGCCCCCGATTCAATTCCCAGTACCACACACATACAAAAAAGTTAAAAACTAAATAAGCTAGGTGCAGTTTGGCACATGCCTGTAATCCCAGTATTTAGGAGACTGAGACAGGAAGACTTCAGGTTTGAGGCCAATCTTAGCAACTAAGTGACAACCTGTTTCAAAAAAAAAAAAAAAAAGAACTGGGGGTGTCTCGGGTCCCGCCCGAGAGTGACGCGGACTGACAGGGAAAAGTGAGCGCCGGCGACTCGAGAAGCACTCACCACGAGCCGGGAGAATATGTCGAGCAAATCTCGTTTATTTAGGAAAACAGGGCAGTTTTAAAGTGAAACCCATAAAGGAATCCCCGGGCAGTAGGGTGTGGCCCAATGGCACGCAACGGGTCGGGTC
>PVJS01013213.1:0-42452 GCA_004027185.1 Glis glis | reverse complement strand
AGAGAGAGAGAGAGAGAGAGAGAGAGACAGGGAGAGAGAGAGAGAGAGAGAGAGAGCTGAGGCTGGCCGCGAACCTGGATCCTCCGGTCTCCGCCTCCCAAAGTACTGGGATTACAAGTGTGTGCCACCACACCCAGCTTATTTTATATTTTGAAACAGGGTCTCACTAAATTGCTGAGATTGGCCTTGGACCTGCAATCCTCCTGTCTCAGCCTCCCAAGTACTGGGATTACAGGTTCGCCCTCCAAGCCTGGATTTTTCATCTTTTTATAAAAGGAAACTCTAAACTCATTAAACAATAAGTCCCTATCCTCCTTTTATGGCTATTATTTCTCCTTCCTTCCTTCTTTCCTTTCTTCTGTTTTTGTTTTTCTTCCTTTCTTTTGGTACTAGGGATTAAAACCAGGATCCTTCTACCTCCAAGCCACATCCCCAGCCCTTTTTGTTTTTAATTTTGTATTTTGAAACAGGGACTCGATGAGTTGCTAATGGTCTTGCTAAATTGCTGAGACTGGTCTCAAACCTGTGATTCTCTTCTCTTATCCTCCCAAGTATTGGGATTACAGATAGGTGCTACTATGCCTGGCTTGACTTTTTTTTTCCCTAATGTGGGACCTAAATAGAAGAATGTCCAATATTCGTGGATTTTTGTAAAGTAATTGGTGCTAATTGAAGACACTATTTATTAGCGAGATACAATGAAAAACTATCATACTGATTTCTAGAACTATGTAGCTTACAGAACAGCAGAGAAAGAAGATAAAGAGATTAAAAATAGTAATGTGTCTATCCACAAAACACTCACTGGTTCTGTAGACTGGCATGAATTTGGTGTAGTACTTCAGTTTGAATTCTGGCTTCAACACTTACCCTAGATAGCTGTTTTTAGGAAAGTTTCTTAGTCTTTCTGAGCCTCAGTTGCTTCAGCTTTAGAATGGGTGTAATAGAAACCTTAAAGATATGGTGTAAGAAACCAAGGAGTTAATTATGTCAAAGCATTCTGAAGATTAGAACTAGCATTTCACATGTTAGTGTATATGGCACTCGTGTCATGTACCTGGTTGTTTTCCTCTTATTGCCTTTCCTTGTTATGATATTTAAATACAATTCTCAGACTCAAAAAAAAAAGTGCTGAAGTTAACAACTTTTTAAAGGGGCTATTTTACCAACTCCATAATTGACATTCTGTCATTGCTCAGACTTTATTTCATTTCTGCTCAACTCAATATATGGATTTTTATACAAACCATTTACCAAGCAGTAGACAATAGCGCCGTTGGCAGATCAAATTTGTACAGGTATGCTATTTGTTATCCACAGGAGAGCCTCATTGTATCACTGGGAAGGCTTCCCTTAGCAGGCCAGGGTGAGAGTTGGTGACACTTAAAAACTCAAATTATTGATGAGAACATCCCAAGTACTATAAAGAATTTAAAATTAAACCTTTTAAGCCTGTGCAGTCATTATCACATTAAGCAGGGAGATGGTGATGGGTCATAAATTGGTTTTCCATTTTATTTAAACAGGACCTGGCAGAATATAAATGGAATTGTTGAAGTTCATGTATCTCATGATAATTCTTCACTTTTTTTTCCAACATGGTTATGAGGTTGAAACTTTAGATGATCTCTGATTAATTCTATTGGACTCCATTTATTGGGAAAATTGTATTTAAAGGATTTTACTCCCACCTTCTTTAAATTTCTGCATGTTTTCCAGAAACTCAAGGATTCCTTGATATTTTAATTTTCCTGCATTGGTTTCATGCAACTTTTTGAAATTTTAGGGATTTAATAAACCATGCTCACACTTCATTGACCATATTTCTTAAAGGTTACAGTATAGTTTAGTGTTTGTTAACTACTTTAAAGCCGTGCCTAGCTCGAAACTTTGGTCAGATCTTTAACTTTCTTCAGATGTAACGCGCATGTTAGTTGAATCTACAGCTTAAGTGATCCATTTCCTCTTTTGCAAAGCACTTAGCATCTCTCTTTGAGCCATATTGTTCACAAACCTCCACCAGTTGCCTCCCAAGGTTGCGAGTCCTCTCCGTGTTGTCCGGTCATCTTCCTGATCTTTTCTTAGAATGAAATCTAGTCAGTTGCATTACAGGATTATTTAGCAGCCTCCTTTCAATGGGATCTTCAGTTCTTTATCTTTTGAGATATTGTAGTCTTTCTCCACTTAGTACCAATTTATCAATTTACCAGTTGAGATTATCTAAAGAGCCTTCTCCTAGCATGCCCCTATTCTACTCTACTCAAAGATTTCTTTCTCTTTCTCTTCCTTTTCTCTCCTTTGTTCTTTTTTTTCTGAGGAATAAGACATCTTCTGCCATATCAAGCTAAGTTCTCCATTTATGTGCTTGCTCTATTAACCCCCACTAGCCCCAATCCAACCCTTTCTCCTTTCCCATATTTATTTTCTCTATGTCCACTGGTCTCTTTCTTTCTACCTATGAACATGCAGGTTCTTTCCTTATCCTAAGAAACTTTCCCCTAGCCTGCGGTCCTCTGGAAATACTGCCTTCTTTCCTGCACCAAGTTTACCAAAGAGTAGAATCTGTTCCTTTTCTCTACTTTACCTCCCACTGACTCTAATCTTTCTCTTTGAAATATTCTCACTTTATGATTCTGTGTAGAATAGCAGTTTTCAACCCTGGCTGCCTTAGAATCTGAGTAGCTTTTAAAAAGTACTAATGCTTGATCACTACCATGACAATTTCTGATTTAAATGGTCAGTGAAAAGCATCTCCATTGATTGTTTTAAAAATCTTTCCAGAAAGCCAGGTGCAGTGGTGCATGCCTGTAATCCCAGTAATTGGAAGGCTGAGACCAGAGAATCACTGGTTCAAGGCCAGCAACTTAGCGAGACCTTCAGCTACTTAGTGAGACTCTGTTTCAAAATAAAAAAAATAAATAAATAAAAAAGGATGTCTGAGCCGGGCGTGGTGGCGTACGCTTGTAATCCCAGTACTTTGGGAGGTGGAGACCAGAGGATCCGGGTTTGCAGCCAGCCTCAGCTCTCTCTCTCCTTGTCTCTCTCTCTCTCTCTCTCTCTCTCTACTTAGTTTGGCCCTCTGCAACTTCGTGAGACCCAGTTTCAAAAATAAAGTATAAAAAAAAATAGGGCCGGGGGCGTAGAGCGGAGGTAGAACGCCCCTGCGTTCAATCCCCGGTACCGCAAAAAAAAAAAAAAAAAAAAGACATCTGAGGATGTAGCTCACAGGTAGAATGCTCTTGGGTTCAATCACCAGTGCAAAAAAAAAATTTAAAAATCTTTCCAGAAAATTCTGACGTTCAGCTTGGGTGGAGAACTACTACTCTAACTGATCAGTGTAATAACCTCCTAACAGATTTTCTATCCAATATGTATCCTCCTTGGCTTATTAGCTCTTATGAAATAGGTGAACATCTACTCCTTATGCTTATAAATGTTCACAGTTGAACATTTTGTTCATCTACCTTTCTGACTAAACATTTTTCTATCCTCATTTGACTCTTTTCCCCTTCCTATTCCTAAATTATTGCTTCTGTCCAAATTATTATATTGTTGTTGTTGTTGTTATCATTATTAGTATTACTATTGCACTACTGGAGATGAAACCCAGGGCTTTACACATGCTAGGCAAGAGCTCTACCACTGAGCTACATCCCCAGTCCATGCCATAATTATCAACCTAGGCGGGTCTTCTAATCTGTATAATCTACATTAACAATTTTATCTCTTTACTTTACCCCTACATTTATGTAATGCCACCCTACTGCCTGTCCCCAAACCCAGTGACCTCGTTGTAAACTGCCTTCTCGGCTTCCTTACATGCATATATCATTGGCCCTCCTGTGCCAATAAAGAGCTTATCATCTTGCCAGAATTGTCCTCTCCTTTCTAGCTTTTGTTTATTCAGCAACCTGTGTCATAAAAATCATATTTATCTTCAATTTTATCTTCCTTTTTGTTACTACCAGTTATTATCTGATTCTATAGATTTCATCCTAGGAATCACTCCTTAATTTGCTGTTCTTTTAGTATTTCCCCAGTCATTAATCTTATTCTGGCTGTGTGTGGACAATTGCAATAATCTCCTAGCTGGTCTTCACTGTGTCCAACACAGTGCTGTCAGATTAATTTTCAGGCACAACTCCAATCTTTTCACTTTCTTTTAAAACCTTCAAAGGTTCCTTATTGACTATAATTGAATACAAACAATTAGCATGAAATCCTAGGCACTTGATAACAGGCCCCTGCCAGCATTTCCAATCCATCCCCGTCACTCTTCCTCAAAGGTTTTGTGTTTCAGCTAAACTGGGCTGCTTGCTGTTGTTCCCCAACCTCAAAACTTTCCTATATTATGAAGGTTATTAATTTTTCCAAATCTCTTAGGCAGGAAGATTTTCATCATAAGTGTTCTAGGCTATGTAGACCCTTCTCATATTATTTGACTTCTAAATTCAACATAGATTGAGTTAGCCTAAGGTTTCTAGTTGCTTGTATCTCATTTAACCAGGATGTGTGTGAATATTTGAAGGTGTTTTGTGATGTATGTGACATCCTGGGGCTTTGTATAGCTAATCGATCTTCCCTTAAAACTATTCAAGGTCAAGATGATGTTTTTTAGTTTTAGCTTTTGTTTTGTTTTGTTTTTTTAAAAGACAACTCCCATGTTCTTATAGGCCAGAGTCTATCTTCCCAGCCTGTACCCTTTGTGAAGAATGCCTTCAACTCTTGAATTTAGTGCCAAAATAAATACACTAAAAATTAGGACCCATTTGCTTTTTGATTCTGTGAACTTTGCATGTTTTCTGTGTCCCTCGGTTATTAAATCCAAATTTTCCTCCTGCTATCTTGTACGAAATGAAATTTCTCAGCGGTAGCAAACAACAGTGTCACTCTATTTGAGACTGTTAATGACTCATTTATAATGCCAGCAGACACACAAAGGCTGGAAAAATTAAATGTACAGCATCATTACCTTTGTGGTTAGCATTGCTGCAAATGGCATAGTGCTTAGTTCAACATTTTTAAAAGCGAGAGGAATTCCTTTAGGAGAATGAGCTTTATAGTTGAAGGTGTGGATAATGGAATGACAAACTCATAACTTCTTGCTGTTTGAACTGCTTTCCACAAGACATTCTTTGGGATTAACTAACAGACTCTGCACATATACAGAAGTTCAGCTGTTCCAGTCATCCTGACCTATTTTGCATAGATAATTTTGGACATGTATTTTTGGAGTTTTGAGAATATCATTTTCAGAGAATATGATTTAAAATCTTCTTTAGAGTAGTAATTATTAGAAATTCTCTAAACTATTAGCTTCTCCTAATTTGAAGATGATGTTGCTAACCTCTCCAGGGATGCTGCAGACATGAGCTTGGGTACCATATGAACCACTCTGCCTGTAAGTTCCCTCCCAAAGCCAAGTTGTATTGTTGCTTCCACTCCATTTGAACTGTTCCCCAACAATATGCTCTAGATAAACCTTCCTTTTTACATACAGAAGACATTTATAAAATAGATGATTTGTTTTGACAGTTGGTATCTTGGAAGAGAGCAAAAGTAACTGATCCAATGGAGATCACAATAGAACCTGAACTGGCCATGTGTCACATGCCTGTAATCCCAGTATTTGGAAAGCGTGGATCACAGGTTAGAAGTCAGCCTCAGTAATTTAACAAGGTCCTCAGCAACTTAGCAAGACCCTGTTTCAAAATAAAAAAAAATGTTAGGAAAATAAAAACAGTGCTGGGGGTTTTGCTCAGAGGTAGAATGCCCCTGGGTTCAATCCCCAGTACCACAAAGAAAAAAGAAAAGAAAAAAGAAAGAGAGAGAAAGAAAGGAAGGAAGGGGAGAAGGGAGGGAGGGAGAGAAAAGGGAGGAAAGAAAAGAGAGAGAGAAGAGAAAAAACGTGAGACCCCAAAGTTCAAGTTGAACTATAAAGTGCAAATATTTGGGGGTGGTCTTAGACCTGATACTCCTTCCTCTACTGCCTTTATACCTAATATATTCTAGAACTCTGGTTTTCCTTACAGGGCAACAAAAACATTTTGTGAAAGGACATAAAACTTCAGGATATCTGCCTGCCTTATAGAAACACGCAGAGGGGTGTGAGTGTGTATAATAAGGGATTTGTTATGGGGACTTCACCAGAGGCAACTGTGGGGTCAGGTTAAACAGTTTCTGTAAGGTGTGTGTGTGTGTGTGTGTGTGTTTGTTTGTGTGTGGTGTGTGTGTGTGTGTGTGTGTGTGTGTGTGTGTGTGTGTGTGTGTGTGTGTTTTACTAGGGGATTGAACCCAGGGGCATTCTACCTCTGAGCTAAAGCCCCAATCCTCTTTAATTTTTTGTTTTGAAACAAGGTCTCTTTAGGTTGCTGAGAGTCTCGCTGTGTTACTGAGGCTGTCCTTGAAAATGTGATTCTCCTGTCTCAGCCTTCCAAGTACTGGGATTACAGGCCTGCACCAGCACACCTGGCTGTAAGTTCATTTTCTTGACAGTTCATGCTGGAACTTGAAGTCCGCAAGTCAGGCCATCCGGAAGAAAAGGATATAAAGTTGGGGAGAGTCAGGACGAGCTAGAACCTGCCAGAATGAGCTAGAATCTTTGTTCTACCTACCTGCAGCCCTAATGACATGGGTGTCCTGCAGGAGAAGCTGGCAACCCTGTCATGGAGCTCAAGACGCACCTGGCCTGGGAGTCAGAGAAGCTGGGAAGTTGGAGCAGGTGCAGGCTGGGCAGCTGCCCACACCAAGAGGCTGAGCCAGAATTAAGTAACAGCACTGAGGATACAGCTGCTGTGTGAAACACAACGGCTGCTACTTCATTGTCACCTTTCACATTGCAGGGGGAAGGATGGTTCTGGGAGAAGCAGTTCAACCTGGCCCAGTTGTTCATTGGACTTAATGATAATAACAAATTAGCCTTCCATATCAGTTCTTCATCAATTCAAAAGAGTAGTATTCTACAGGCCAAAGTGTTTTCCAACCTTCTCATGATATCTGAATAACGAAATTCCATTCATAACCAACCAGTATATATAATTGCCTTATTAATACTACTATGGAGCTGCGAGTCTGATAGCATGGATCATTGTATTTCAGGGTAAATTATTTCAGCATAGCAAATTAAGCTATATAATACAGCAATTAAGAATAAATAAGTGAGGATATTATGGGAAGTCCCTTTTTAAAGGTTCATCAGCCAGGCATGGTGATGCATGCCTGTAATCCGAGTACTTTGGAGGCTGAGACATGAGGATCGCAGGTTCAAGGTCAGCCTCAGCAACTTAGCGAGGTCTTCAAAAACTTAGTGAGACCCTGTTTCAAAATAAAAAATAAAAAAGAGTTGCAGATGTAGCTCAGAGATAGAAAGATCCTGGGTTCAATCCCCAGGGTCATTAAAAAAAACCCACAAAGGTTCTTCATCAATTTATAACATCATTTTTATAATAGTATTTCATATTATACTGTAGTTTGATTCAGTCAATTAAGGTTAGTAAGCATAAAGATACTATAAGCATATTATTAGGCAGTAATCCTTGCTATCCTCAAAATTGTATAAAGTGGATTGCTACTGACTATAAAAAACTGTTAGAACTTGACCAGAGGAATTGATATACACTTGTTTATACACTGTAGGCAACAGCAAACATATGACCCTTCGAAAACTCTAGGACCATGAAATTGCCAATTATCCATACATTTCATATAGAAAAATCTGAGTGGAGGCCGGGCGTGGTGGCGCACGCTTGTAATCCCAGTACTTTGGGAGGCAGAGACTGGAGGATCCGGGTCCGCGGCCATACTCAGCTCTCTCTCTCTCTCTCTCTACTTAGTGAGGCACTCTGCAACTTCGTGAGACCTGGTTTCAAAGTAAAGTATAAAAAATAGGGCCAGGGGTGTAGCGCGGAGGTAGAATGCCCCTGGGTTTAATCCCCGGTACCACAAAAAAAAAAAAAAGAAAGAAAGAAAAGAAAAATCTGAGTGGATATTAGCATCTACCAAGCTCTGTCCCTTCAACTTCACATTTCTTGATCCATTCTTAGCTGCTGGGATAGTGGTTATCATGCTTCCCAAATGTTGTCCAACTTCATCAACATACATAGTACATGGCTCAAGATGAGAGTCTTTGTTGAAAAAAACCAATATCTGTAAACTCTCCAACACTGTCAGGCAGTTTCATGGTTTGCTTGTTGTCCTTCATCAGATATAGTTTAACTTCCTGTCCCATGATGACCGTATAAAATGCTTCAAAAACCTACATCTCAGCAAATTGCTTTTCCCCTGACAATTGTTTGCCCTCCTAATTAAAACTGTTCAGAGAGGGTAGTGCTTTCTGAGAAAGAAAGTCTCTTTTCTCACTCTCCTTTATAATAGTAGCTCATATTGTCTATGGAGGTTTTACTTATGTTACTTCATGTGATCCTCCAAGAAAGATGGTCCTGTTAGACAACAGGCATTAGTCAGCATAGGAATGATGTTTTTGTTAGATGAGCCAGTAAATATTAGCACCCTCACATTAGAAATTAGAAGTTAAACTCAGAGTTGGAGGTAAGCAACTTGGCCAAACTTGATTGCCTGCTTAAATTCATATCCATGCCCCTTCTCCTGGATTTCAAATCCTAACATTGTTTAGATCACACTCTCTGCAAAGTGACATGCTTTAGTAAAGGGTCTTTTTTCCTGCCCCTCAGGGTGCATCATGATTTTTCTAGGCCCATCTTATTACTAGTGTGTCCTGTACTGATCATGGATAGATGATACACTTCTGGTTAGTGAGTGTGAGAGAAAGTCTACTGAGATCTTTGGGGAAAGATTTTCTTTGATTAAAAGATAATAACAAATAAATAGTCTCATTTGTTCCTGTCAACAATGCCATTTGGACATGTGTTAAGTAGAACCATGGTAGCCATTTTCCAATGGGTCAAGCCTCTGATGATAAAGAATAGAAAAATGGAATGACCCTGAGTCATTAGTGATATATAGAACCATTGAATTAGCTAATTCTAAAACTGTTCTACCTTTAGAAGTCCTGTCATGATTGTTAGTAATTGTCCATAGTGTTTAATCTGCCTGTGGTAGATATATTGATACTTGGGAAACTTTCAAGCCCCTTCTTCTGTGTCTTTGTGGTGATGTTTTCTGGTCTTCCTTAGGGCAGAGCTTAGGGGACAAATTAGGTACCTCTGAGTAGCTGCACTCCTGTAAGATTTGGAAGGGGGAACTGAGGTGAGGACTATTTTTGTGGCTTGCTTGTTTTCTTGGACATGTATGAAGATGTCAATATTGTTGCAACAGGGTCACTTCCTAGCTTCCTTGCTCCCCAGAGGTCACTGTAGCTTGGCAGCCTCCTAATTCTCTACTTTCGTAAGAGTGACAGGTAGCGGTTCCTCTGGTGGGCCACTTCGTTAGTGTTATTATGGAATACTTTCTGGAAACTCGGTCTGGACCCAGCTCCACCAGCTCTTTCTATGATATGGTGAGCACCAAATTTCCTGTATTAAATATCTTTCTGCTTAAAATAACTAGAGTGTTTTCTGTTGCTTACTGTGAAACCCAATATACCACTTTCAGTCAGTTTTCTAATACTAGTGCCTAAAATAATGCTGGTTAAAACAGTCACATATATATTAAAACGTAGAATTAGTACTTAAATCCAATCCACCTGACAACAAATTCAGACTTCTTTCCATGACACTTTGCCTTAGGAAATCAATAAGAGCTACTGTTCAATTTCTGGAAGATGACCATCCACCTTTTTTTTCTTTCATCTTTCTTTACCCTCCCTATATCTCCTAAAGTAGCCTCCCAACAGATGTTTTTGTCTCTCGCCTACCCCTTTGCCTTTCTAAACAAGGGTCTGCTCTTAGGAATACTGGCTCATATCCACCCATCTGAGGCCTGGGTTGACCTACACTTGTAGACTGTCTCTACCCCCTGTGCCAAGCTTACTGCTCTCCTCATATTCTCTTCAGCTAGGTCTTTAAGGTGTACTTCAGTGTAACCTACCTTTTTGTTTCTTGAGCTGAATTAACATCTTGTTCCTAATCTTAATTATTCTATCACAGTGTATCATAATCATTTGGTGCCCCCCACTTTTTTTGGCAGTACTAGAGATTTAACCCAGGGCTTCACACATGCTAGGAAAGTGATCTACCACTTAGCTACATCACCTGCTTTTATTTATTTATTTATTTATTTAGTTAGTTAGTTAGTTAGTTAGTTAATGACAGAGTCTCTCTAAGTTGTCCAGCCTGACCTCATGCTTACAATTCTCCTGCCAGAGGCTCCCAAATTGCACAGGTGTGGGATACCACACCCAGTTTTTAGGGTCTTTCTTCACTAAACAATGACCTTGGTTTTTTTTTTTATTGTTTGTTTTTGGTTTTTTGGTACTAGAGATTAAAACCAGGAGTGTTCTGCCTCTGAGATACACCTCAGCCCTTTTTATTTTGAAATAGAGTCTTGCTAAGTTGCTGAAGGTCTCACTAAGTTTCTGAGACTGCCCTGGAACCTGTTTCAGCCTCCCAAGTGCTGGGATTACAGGCGTGAGACAGTGCACCTGGCTGGATACCAGTCTTTAACCCTCTTTTTTGTTTAATGACTCTCTCATTCACTTTTTTCCCCTTTGTATCTAGTGGATTCCTTCTGCCACTTCCTCCATGCTTCTGGACTTTGCAACACTAACACATTTTTAGGGCTATTGTTGGCCCTTGACAATTTCCCCTTTTAGATGTTTCTGATCACTTTATTGCTAACCACTCCTGCTTTATGTATTTCTCCCCAAAGTTACCTAAAAAGGTAAAGTAAAACAGAATACAATATGATAACTTAGTTTACTAGGGTCATTTCGACGCCTAGAGAACTGGTTTGCACACAACTTTTCTAATTCTGTTTGCTTATAGTGAGCTACATCTTGATAGCAATTTAAGAGTCTCAACCAACAAGGTATTATTCATGTTCTAGAAAACTTACATTTATGAAAAATCGAAAAGTTTAACAGACTTTAAGAAGTTTCATACCCCATAGCAAGAAAACTTTACGCTTCTCCCAGACAGAGGGATCAGGGTCTGTTAAAAGCAATTGTCAGTGACATATTAATATTCAAGGCAGCTTATACAATATTGCTTAGGTTTTTGTTGTTGTAATTGTTGCTTTAAGTTGATACTTTAAATACCACCGCATTTAAAAGGGAACACGCAGCACAAAGGGTTCCCCTTCATTCCCAGTAGTTCATCCTCCTGGAGTTGTTAACCTGGGAGTTCTAATAGATTATTTGCAGATAATAGAGGAAACAGATTATTTTAGCATCAAAAGAGGAACAAAGGAAAAGGAGTTGTTTTTCCTTTTCCCAACTGCCCTCTGGTGGCAAAGGCACAACAGACAGAGGAGACATTTGACAAAGATTCTGGCTGTGCCGGTGCTGCTCCTGATTCTTAAGAGGGTCTCAAAGCAAAGTCTTTGCTGTCCATGCGTGCGTCTGAAAGGAAAGAGCAGAATATCGGGTCTCCTAATTACATTTTGCTTCCCAATGGCGTCTGTTCTTATCATAGTAGCACCAGGCTCTACCAGCTCCGTCAATACTTGTATATTAACAAGAGACAATCGATAGAAAAATTAAAAAGGAAAGTCAAGGTAATTAGGCTAAAGCTGCTGCTTATGAGTTTTCAATAATTACTTTCGCTTCCTCTTGTTTTCCCATCTCCAGAAAAATAGGGCCTGATTGAAGGACTGGGTCGTGTTTGACTGAGGACATGTCAAAACTATACAAAGCCAGGCAGGAAATAAAATTAAGCTGTATTTGTTTTAGAGCAGTAAAAGGGGCTTTGCATGATGGCTTGGGAAGAATAGACGCTGATTTAAATGTGCCCATTAGCAGCTGCGCCATTGTGGGTACCTGTTTCATGTCATCAGTTTCTGCACCACTGGCAGAAGCCCACTCAAAAGCTCTGTGACATGTCATGTATTACAGCTCCAGAGGAAGATAGTGGGTGAGTTTCTCCCAGAAACATCAGGATCTTTCTGGAAATTAGATGCCATCCTTTTCAAAACCATGAAACAAGTAGAAACCCCTATGGCTGCCATCGTGCACCAAATTTCAGCCACTGTTATTTGTGCACATAATTGACAGGGGTTGCTGGCCATTTATTGGGCCCTAATGAACAAGCCATCCATGTTAGGTGAATGAGACTAATATTTGGGGGGCTTGAGCTACTTTGGGGTTTCTGTGCCCTGCTGCTGTAAGTCTTATAAATAAACCCGAGCCACCCTTTTTCTTATTGCCATGTGTTAGGTTCATGTGTCTGCCTCTTAGGAGAAAGAAAAGAAAAACAAGAATCCCAAGTTTGGGTGAGATAAATCTAAGGCAGAAGGATACTTCAGTGAGAGAGAGATTTCATGTTTGATGTCCATTTACAGTGTTCGTCTGCACCATTTCTGTCATCTCAAAGCACTTTATAAAGTTTACAACCAAATTATGTACCAACATCACTTCATTCACTGCTGATATGTAGCTGTTAAACATCTGCCAGGTACATATTTCCTGGAGGCAAAAAAAAAAAAATGTAGAAGAGAATTAGACCTTGTTAAATATACAGAGGAAATTGACATATGGGGAATATAATATAAAAGTATTTATTGAACAACTGTTATGTCCAAAGCATTATAGAAGACTGCGTAGGTGGAGGAAATAATAAATTCTCACCACCAACACCAAGCCTCCCCTACCTCCCACCTCTCTCCTAATGTTGGTTAATCAGAAATAAGTGATTAACCAATATTTGAATCCAGGACAGTCTGATTTCAAACTATAGGCTCTTAAACCTTTGTTGCATTATAATTTTATTTATTTATTTACTTATTTTTGCGGTACCGGGGATGGAACCCAGGGGCATTCTACCTCCGGGCTACACCCCCAGCCCTATTTTTTATTCTTTATTTTGAAACAGGGTCTCACTAAGTTGCGGAGGGCCTCACTAAGTAGCTGAGGCTGGCCGCGAACCCGGATCTTCCAGTCTCAGCCTCCCAAGTACTGGGATTACAAGCGTGCACCACCACACCCGGCTATAATTTTAGTTTTTATTGTGGTTTTAAGACTCTTCGAGGAAGACGAAATGTGTGAAGCAGGGTCTCTACTCAGAGAACCCCAAATCTAATCAATGATAGAAATTCTGGGGTATGGGTTTGGGAGAACGAGATGAAGGAGTGTTGAATTCAACATACATGCCCAAAGGCATCGTGAAGTGAGATAAGGTGTGGTGGCGCACGCTTGTAATCCCAGTACTTTGGGAGGCGGAGACCGGAGGATCCGGGTTCGCGGCCAGACTCAGCTCTTGCGCGTGCGCGCACACGCATGCTCTCTCTCTTTCCCTGTCTCTCTCTCTCTCTCTCTCTCTCTCTCTCTCCCTCCCTCCCTCCCTCCCTCTCTCCCTCCCTGTCTCTCTTTCTCTCTCTACTTAGTGAGGCCCTCCGCAACTCTGTGAGACCCAGTTTCAAAATAAAGTATAAAAAATAGGGCCGGGGGCGTAGCGTGGAGGTAGAATGCCCCTGCATTCAATCCCCAGTACCGCAAAAATAAATAAATAAATAAATAAATAAATAAATAAAGTGAGATAAGGAGGCACAGAACTAGGGCTTCGGTGAGAATTGTTGCTAATTGTTCTTCATATTGCAAATAGTCTTATATTATTCCACCTCTAGTTGAGCTCACTCCTGTGAACTTCTACTGTATGTAGAACTTCCCGCAAACAAAACCAGTCCCCATGGGTGATTTGGGGACTGTCGTTTTTATGAGATTGTGCCGATGCTCTCAGAAAATTCCTGATTCTTTTCACCCTTTAGTTGAAGCCAAGGAACCACAAATCAATCAAACCTGGGCATATCTGATGGCCGAACACTGTGCTGGATTTTGTTCATGATCACAAATGTTTGGAAACTTCTAGCTAATATTTTCATGGTGAAAATAGTACATAATAAGCATTGGTTCTTTTGCTTCTTTTTTTAAATTATTCCTAGCCAGGAATGTTGGCACATGCCTGTAATCGCAGTACTTGGGAGGCTAAGACAGGAGGATAGAAGGTTCAAGGCCTGTCTTAGCAACTTAGTAAGGCCCTCTGCAACTTATTGAGACCCTGTTTCAAAGTAAAAAAAAATGAAAGAGGACTGGGGTGTAGCTCAAAAGTAGAATGCCCCTGAGTTCAATCTCCAGCACCACACACACAAAAAGTTACTCTTGATGCATAATTACTTCTAGATTAGCAACAGTTAGAAATTTGCCAAGGGGATAAGGGGATAATTTCTGAACATTTATTTTTCTTCTCTCTTAACTCTTTTTTAGTTATTCCAAGTGAAGCCTCTTCATATCACTCTACCTTTCCCCCCTGTATTTGTTGCTTCCATTTTTGCTTCATATTTTATGTGTCTGTACTGTCCCTGTTTTCATTCTATATTTATTAACCAAATAAGAGTGATGGAATATTATGCAACCATTATGGTAATATAGTTATGTAATAAGAGCTTAGATGAGTCCAACTGCCTGGTTTGAAACTCAACTCTGCTTTTTTTTTTCTATTTAATGTTTTGGGTTTTGTTTTTTTTTTTTTACTTTCTTCAGCTATGCTTTTAATTAACCATACTATCTTCAGTAAGTTTCTTAGCCTCACTGTCTAATTTTTTGTTTTGTTTTGTTTTATTTTTGTGTGTGTGCTGGGGATTGAACCCAGGGGCATTCTACTTCCATGCTACACCCTCAGTCCTATTTTATTTTTTTATTTAAAAACACGGTCTCACTAAGTTGTAGAGGGCCTCACTAAGTTGCTGAGGCTGACTCTGAACCTGCGATCCTCCTGTCTTAGCCTCCCAAGGACTGGGATTACAGGCATGCGCCACCACACACAGCTCTAATTTTTTTTAATCTATAAAATGAAGACAATAGTAATACCTATTTTATGGGCTTGTTATGGAAATTAAATTAACTAACATATAAAAATACCCTGTTCACAGTGCTGTATAAATTTTAGCCCATTTAATAATAAAAACTATTCTTAAAATTATGTTCGTAAGGCCCATGTAATGATGATACAGAATGTTCAGGAGACAACTTTACATAAAAAAATCCCAGAATATTAAGTGACTTTATCACAACAGTATAAATCAACACTTAAACTTTTTACAAGAACTTGAATAAAATAGGACAAAATATTGTGGTTCATTTTGGAACCATTCCTTCTTGTTACTTTTAAAGTATTTTGAGGTACTTACCACAGCACACAATTCTCTTATTGGTTTGCTTGGTTTTTAGTTGCTCTCCCTCTGGCATATAAATTGTATGAGAAAGGACTCACTTCAGTCTACCTCCTACATTGTATATCCTGGGTCTAGTGCCAAGTGTCTGGCCCAGGATAGTCCTTCAATAAATATTTGTTGTGAGAATATGTGTACTTCTTTCTTTCTTGTGTTTTCCAATGATGTTAACAGAAAATCCCTGTGATAACAGAGAGGGAGGAAAAAGCTATTTTAAAAGCATTATCCCAGCCTTCCTAAAGACAAATTATTGCTGTATAGTTCATGGCTAGGGATCAAAAAAGAAGAAATGGTTTCTCATGTTATATATTTACTTGCTATTTGTTTCTTTATGTTGTCGTTGCTTTTAAGAATTGGCCATTTCAGATCACCGCCTTTATTTATTTTAATTTTTGTTGTTTTTTTCTCTATTATTCAGTCTAGGAAAATTCCAGGTAGGCTAATTTCCCCCTATTTTGTTTGAAGCATACTAAAGCCCTTTTTTTGGTTAGGATAATTGTTAAGTCCCAAGTAACATAGCGAGCTTCCATTTTTTTTCTAGTTAAAATTTACCTTAAAGTGTTACTGTAGATTAAGAAATATTATCTCAGGGATTTTTGTTTTTGTTTTGGGTGGTATGGAGAACTGGAGCAAGGGTCTCATGCATGCAAGACATATCTCATTTTTAATTTCAAAACTTGTAGCCTGGCTAATGAACGCACAGATTTCTTTAGTGGTGTACTCAGCATCAGTTTCTCCAGTGCATAGGTCCCTACCTGGAACGTTTTTGCCTGGTGGAGCTATGGTCTATCTCTGCCTGAGGGCCAGTTACACGCAGGTATGCCAGTGCAGGATGCACTTGCTTCTCTGCCAGAGACTTTGCTTTCCAGCACAACTTGGCCTGAACATGCGGTGGAGGTGCAGATGGTTCTCCAGTAGCTCAGTAATTCAATGCTCATTTTTTAAAGAAGAAACCTCAGTGAAGCAGGATTGTAACGATACACACAGGTTCACACAGCGAATTCAAACAGAATGCAGAAACCTTTTCATCTGTCGCTAGAAAATTTCAAAGTCCCCAACATGCAGCCCGTCTTTTTCACGATTCTTCATTCAACTGCCAGACTGGCAGCAAGAAATTCTATCACGGTTCTTATAAGTCAGGACAGAGTTTTCTCTTTTCTGAACAGGGTCTTGGGGAAGCACTTTGGCAAAAGCAAAGGAAACAAGAGAGAAAAGAAATAAGTTAAGGTGAGAGAGTCAGAGATTCAGAAGGGCACTACCTAGTACAGGTACATCTGGGGAACGTTTTGATTCAGGTGTGTCAAGACAAAAGCTATGTTGGTTCAAGCAGGACTTAGAAAGGCATCGGCTCTCTACATCTGTGGTGGCAGTGATGTAATTAATATGGGTAATGAATCTTCCTTTGTTGCTCTAAAGGTCTGAGACTTCTCTTCTTTGAACCTTTAAGTTAACTCCAAGTTGCTAGCAACTGTTTTCTGAAATGTCATTGCCCTATATTAAAAACTATCTTATACTTTATGTACTATTTAAATGCACTGAAGTGAACACACCCAAAAGCAATTACTACTGGAGGTAATATACTCCACAATAAAGACAGCTGCATACTTTGTAGAATAAATGGTACTGTGTTGTGTTGCTCTTAAGGTCATGGTAATGGTGGTACTGGTAGATATCATTGTTACTATTTTATTTTTCTTATAGGAAATATGTTAACATACTTAACTTGCAGTAAGAACTCCAAAAGGATTAGTAGTAAATTCATTTATTTAAAATCACACCATAAATAGTCACAGAAATTGGTATGCTGTGAAGGTCAAATTAATTTGTGAATTGGCTCGGAAATTTACATACATCGTTATGTGTGTTAGAAAAATGACAATGCTGATGTGCCTTTCGGATCCTCATGTCTTGAATTACTCAAGTCAAAAATAAAGGTGATTTGAGCCATTTTACCCTTGATATGATACTGAGCATGCAACCTCACTTCTTAGTTTCTCTATCGCTCTTGGCTCCCCTACCCCCACTCCAACCTAACTCTTCCTATTCCGAAGCAGAGTTTAAAATCTGTACGATTCAGCAAGAAAAACCAACAGTTAGGAAGAATATTAATTATTTTCTTCCTATCAGCCACCACCACATAATTGCAACATCTACATCCTGATTGAAAATTTGGTCTTTCAGATTGAGAATGTCTCATTAACTTTTTGCTCCTTGTTCTCACACTGAAAAAGAAGCATTAGTATAGACAAAAAGACTAAGAAGCTGGTAGATTTTCTCTTCCTCTGGGCATGGGCCTTAGACCCTCCCTTTGTGCTAGGCAGCCCTATTTGCAGATCTGGGAACTGCTGGCAGAGAATCATCTGCGTCAATCGCCCCCCAAAATGCTTCTTTTGCTGCCCATTTATGGAACTACCATCTTTCTACCTGGCCTTAGGTTTCCACTACCAGAGTTAAAACGTTGCATTATATAACGATCTTATTTTTCCCCCAAAACTCTACTCATTAAAAATGACGTGACTTTGAAGGAAGACCCCAGAGCTTAGAAACCTATAATGACTCTTTTTCATTAATATACTTTATTAATAATCTAGGAAGCCGGGCGTGGTGGCGCACGCTTGTAATCCCAGTACTTTGGGAGGCGGAGACCGGAGGATCCGGGTTCGCGGCCAGCCTCAGCTCTCTCTCTCTCTCTCTACTTAGTGAGGCCCTCCGCAACTTCATGAGACCCGGTTTCAAAATAAAGTATAAAAAATAGGGCCGGGGGTGTAGCGCAGAGGTAGAACGCCCCTGGGTTCAATCCCCGGCACCGCAAAAAAAAAAAAAAAAAAAATCTAGGAAGGTAAGAAGAGCTGGCACAAGCTTCAAGAGAGGTCAAGCGAAGCCTACCAGAGAGTAATGGCCAGTGATGAGGGGGAGCACAGGAAGCCCCCGTGGGGAGGCGCTGTAGAGCCACTCTGGGGACCACTGTTTGGAGCGGCTTTTTCCTGTTTGGAGATTCACTAGAAGGACTTACAGGCTCAGGATGTAGTTGTATATGTGGCTGAGGCTTACTGCAGTGATGTGGTAAGGTGGCGGAAAGGACAGGAGAGGTCTGGAGGAATCCATGTGCAGGCTTCCTGTGCTCTCCCCTCCCATGAGAGGGTCACACAGAACACACTCTTCCCCTAGTGAATAAAACACAGCAGCTTGTGGGACAGGCTCGGTGCCCAAGGTCAGGCACCGGTCACCTAGTCATGGAGACACCCTCTAACTAGCATTTACCAAAATTCCAGATGCCCAGAAGCAAAGCAAGCATCCAATGCAAACTACCTTGCACAGCTAGCCCAGGCACAGTGAACCACCTCTACCAGTTAAGAAAAGGTGAGATCACTTCCAAAATCCAAGTTCACAAGTCCCAGTCAAAGGCCCACCTTGCACGCAGGCCCCTTGTGAGATTGCAGCCTCAAGCTTGCTATGCTAGCCCTTTTCTGTATAAGCATTCTTGGCTTCAGTGATTTTTCTAGACAGCCAAAAAGCAGCATGACAGAATAGGTGCAGGGGCAAGTTAGCTGGCTTTACTTCAGGTATCTATTCTCATACATAGAAAATAAACACTCCAATCCTGCAGCAGCAAAGATGACTCACTAGGGCAGTAACTTCAAGGGACTTCATTGACTTGGAAATTAAATTCAGGGGATTCTGGTGCCCCATTTTTCTCTGAGAACCACTGCTCTCACCAGTAGACTCTTCAGTCAAGCCCCAAGAGGTGTTAGGATAGGGAGATGCTCCCCCAGATGGGCTGCTTTCTAGTTTTAGCCATGTCTCCAGGTCCGGATGGATGGGGGCTTGTGTTTAAAAGCTGTATGCATAATCAGCCTGAAGAACTTTAAAAAGGTGGCATAATAATTGTTTTGAATCTTGTTTGCTCTGTGTCATAAGTAAATCTAATCTTGTCAAACTTCAAAGAGATAATACTATGTCTAAAATTCCCTAGTTCAAGCACTGAGCAGGATCAAGTATGAACTATTTTTTTCTACATCAAATCAATGGTTGCTTCTTTTTCCAAGCTAAATTGCTTTTCCTCTTACATCACCATGATACACAGTAGATGGCAAGAAACCCTACTTTTAAACTTATTTTTGCCCTTCCTTCTTGACCTTCCTAAAAGTGTTTGGCTTTTTCTCTACAAGTGGATTTTGATGCCATGAATACTAAGCAGATAATCCTCGGAGACCAAAATGAGATTGCTGGAAATTTATCTGAAGTGAAGGAAAGCTGCAAGGCCTAATATTGTGATTTTCTAATCATCAGCAGAGAAGAGAGTTGTACGTTAGAATTACCAGGGGATTCAAATTATATGGCCTCTTTTTCTCTATGGTAACTGCTTCCACTTGTCCCCTTCCCCCCAAGATTCTGAATTTTGTTTGCCTTTGATAGTGAGTCATTCTTTAATATTTTATGTTTCACACATATTCCGAACCCAATATATTCAAGGATTGTTGGCCTAAAATATTTTCTCCAAAGTGTCCATTGAACTCCAGTGTCTTAAGAGGGGTTAGGCTATTTTGGTTTTATTTGGCCTTTCCTGGATGAAGATCAAAATGAACATACAGGTATAGTATCCCTTATCTGAAATGCTTGGGATCTGAAGTACTCACATTTTAGATTTTTTTTATACTTTGGAGCATTTACATATACATTCTAAAATATCTTAGGTATGGGACCCAAGTCTAAATACAAAATTAATTTATGTTTCATATTTACCTTTTAAATAATTTTGTTCATGAAACAAATTTTCATGTTGCATTAGTCAGCTTTTCATCACTGTAATGAAGTATATGAGGTAGCTAAATTATAAAGTAAAGAACTTTATTTAGCTCACAGGAGGTTTATTTAGCTTCTCAGATATGATGAGGCTGCTCTTGGTTGTGTCACATCATGGCAGATAGTAAGAGCAGTGTGGTAGTCAGGATCCCATGTCAAACAGGAAGTCAGGGAGGGAGAAGAACCAAGTTTTCACCCTTTTATAACCACCCTCTGGGTAGAACTACTAAGGATTCACACAAGAACCACCTTAATGCCTTTCAAGAGCACCCTCCCCCAGCAATTGCCTAAGGACCTCCACAGGTCCTTCCCTCTCAAATGTTCACACTGCCTTAACACTGCCGCCCTGTGGACCAACACATGAAACTCTGAGGGGACATCCAACATCTAAACCTAACCCACGATATGGAATTTTTCACTAGTGGCATCATATTGGCTCTCAAAAGGGTTTCTATTTTGAAACATTTATAACTTTAGATTTTTGGATTAGGGATGCTCAACCTATATCTGTAAAGCAGACCTGTTATGGTGCTTAATACTGTGGGGATTCCACTTTTAAAACTATGGTCAAGGTAGCATGGGACCTGAGAGATGACTGGCTGATGTCTGAGAGAATTAAGAACTTGTTTTGAACTTTTTCAGTGGCAACTTAACAAGATCCATTTTTGGAGAACACAATGTTTCCTAAAACACAAGAGTCAGAACACTTGGACAGAAGTTGTTTGTATTTCATACCCACACATGGTATTATCATGGAGGACAAGGCCATTTTGGCAGAAAATGCTTTTCCTCTGAGTTGGTTTACTGAATCTTTTGAGTTTCTTGTTTCATCAGAGACCATTAAAATATTTGGAAGGCCAGCTTATTTCATGATCACAAATGCACCTTTAATTGCTTGCATAAAGTCAGAGCATCTCTTTCTCCCTTCCCAACGAAGTGACATTTATTAGCATTTCTCTGGCAGTTATTTGTAATTGCACTAATGTGCACCATTCCAAAATGTTACAATTAAAGCATTTGAGATTCCAGTCACATTTCTAAGCAGATGTACCAAATTACAGCTTAAGACTTCTGCTTGAAATCTAGAGTTCCAATTAGTAAAATATCTGGGGTGGGAAGGGTTAGCAAGGAAAAGACCTGAGAAAACACACAGCCCAAAATAGTTTGAAATTTCCTTGCTACGTTGCCTCTACCCATATGTGATTCCTAAGCATATAAGAGGGTGTTACATCTTCTAAGAAACTGCTTGGTTTCCTTTTCATTCTAGTGTAATTGGTTTTCATGGGCTGAGTTAAATCAGGGAAGCAAAAGTTGGATGGATGATGTCAATAAGCAAATGACTCCATATATAGCAGCATCTCGATTTGGGTGTTTGTGAGTTCTTTGTTGTTCTTTATTTCCTTCAAAAACCACAGTTTCATTTATAGCTCTTTTTGTCATATTGGTGTTTACATGTTGTCTTAAAACAAAACTGCAAAATACTTACATCTAACTTTCCCTTTCAGCTTGTTTAAAGAGTTCTGGTAACTGTCCTCTTAGATGCTACTCCTTTCACCTGGAATGACTACTCTATTATAGCCTCTCTACTTACCAATTTATTTTAAGATCAACATCTAAAATCTGTCTCCCGTAAGTCTTTGTTTTCCTGGAAACTCATTTCTAATTCTTTAGCTATTATAAAGGAAGCTGTATGATCAAAAGGAAAGAACATGGGTGGTAGGGTGTCTTACCATTTTGGACCATTACTGTCTTTGCTGTTAACTTTATGGAGTCAATGTTCTCATCATTAGTGGGGCTAATGGTACCCATCTTTCTTGGTTGTTGTTTGTTTTCTTCATTTGCCCATCTTTCATTCATTCACTTAGGATATCTACAGAGCATCCCGGTGAAGCCAACACCAGGATGTCATGAAAGACATAGTCTTTGCTCTCTTGAAATCCAACATCTTCGGGAGGAAATGAGCATTACACAGGTAGTTACAAGTATGACCAGTGTTTAAAAACAAAACCAAAAAAGAATGCATTAGGAGCAATACAAGAGAGTAGCAAGGAAGAACCATCAAAATATTTCTTTTTTAGTGGATGAGGGTGAGGGGGACCTACAGAAATCATGAGCAACGTTCTCCAGCAAATAAATGTTAATTTCATGGATGTTTTCATGAAGGATGAGGAAAAAACAGGCTATACTCTGTTGTCTTTATCAGATCTCGCAAGTGTTTTTTAATCAGTTTTAATTTCCCATTTCTTCTCAACCTTTGAATGCTCAACTGGCTGTGTCAGACGTTGTCCTGCATGTGTGCCCACATCCAGCCACGCTTCACTAATGCTAGCCCACTCAGAGCCAGTTTGTCTTCCTTTATCTGGGATTTGGCCACTTCTGCTTATTCAACACCATTCTTTTTATCCCTTTGCTGTGAAATACCCTTGATGTTTTTTCTGCCATACTGACCACCTCTTTCAAAGATCAAAGAACTAGGGGCCAGGAATGATGGCACACGCCTGTTAATCCCAGTACTTGGGAGGCCGAGACCAAAAGATTGAAGGTTTAAGGCCAGCCTCAGCAACTTAGCAAGGCCCTCCGCAACTTAGTGAGACCCTAAGTGTTTCAAAAAATAAATAAATAAAAATAAAATGGGACTGGGGGTGTAGCTCAGAAGTAGAATGCCCCTGGGTTCAATCCCCAGTACAAAAAAAAAAAATCAAAGAACTCAGTCTCTTTAGAATGGACTTTATTTGTAAAATAAATAAATGTAGCATTGGTGTATCATATAGAAATTTTTCATCTATGGGAAATATGAGCACCAAAAAGCCAAAATAGCCATTCTCTTCTATGAGTATGTAGTACTCATTTTAACTGTCAATTTATTTTTTGAGCCTGCTACCTTACCATGGTCTCACTAAAGCAGGACCTCAAAATTACTCACCTTTGTGTCACTAGCACATCCAAGAACGATACATGGTAGATACTTGATAAGATGCTATTTAAGTAAAGAAATAACTAAAAAAATTTCAGTATTGAGTGTAGGTTAAAGCTAAACAACAAAGAAAATCTCTAGAAATTTGATATGTAAATAACTAATAGGTACAGCCAGATATAATTGGGGATTATATGATCTCTACAGGGATTAAATGATGTCTCCCTGGGGAGGTCCAAAAACTCTTAATAAACATTAAGCCATATACATTAAATTTTAAAGGATGACAAGGATATTTCTAGGTAAACAAGGAAGGGTGCACATTCTAGCCAGAGGATTCAACATGTAGAAAGCAAAAAGCATAAATCTGACATTTCTGCAGAAGTACAAGTCACTCATTGCACCTAGTATGCTGCCTATTTAAAGGCATCAGCACAAGGCTGGATAGGCATCCCTTGACGTGAGTGAACAAAGAAAATGTGATATGCATGGAGTTTTATCCAGCCATAAAGAAGAACAAAATTATATCCTTTGCAGGAAAATAAGTGTTACTAGAGAACATTATGTTAAGTAAAATAAGCCAGACTCAGAAAGTCAAAGGTCGAGCCGGGCGTGGTGGCGCACGCTTGTAATCCCAGTACTTGGGAGGCTGAGACCAGAGGATCTGGGTTCGCGGCCAGCCTCAGCTACTTAGTGAGGCCCTCTGCAACTTAGTGAGACCCGGTTTCAAAATAAAGAATAAAAAATAGGGCTGGGGATGTAGCTCGGAGGTAGAATGCCCCTGGGTTCAATCCCCAATACCGCAAAAAAAAAAAAGAAAGTCAAAGGTCATTTGATCTCTTTTATATGTGGAAGCTAAAGAGATAAAAGGAAAGAAACTAGGCACCTCATGAAAATAGAAGGGATATCAGTAGAGAAAAGGAAGGGGGCCAAGGAGAGAGTAAAGGGGAGGGAAAGGGGACATACTGGGGAATGAAATTGACCAAATTATGTTGTATGCATGTACAAATATATAGCAATGAATTCCACTATTATTTATAATCATAATGCACCAATAAAAAAAAAGCCTTACAAAGAAAGACAAAAGGAAAACCATGAGGCTGAAGTGGGCTGAGGCTAGAGCCTGAGGGTCTGTATTACATGGGGCTCATAACTTGGACTTCATGAGTTGGGGATCATTGAAGGAATTTAAGTTAGAATGATTTGATCTTATTTGAACTTGGAGAAGGTAAAGGAAAGGGAGGAGAAGATGATATAATTCTTAAAATGTGCCAGACAAAAATCTACATTCTTTATATGTACTACTCATTTAATTTTTATATTTCTATGCACACAGTAATGTGTCAATAGAGGATATTTTGTATGGGGCAAAATCAAAGGCAATGAAAACAGTTTATTATAATGGTCTAGTTGAACCCGGGCGTGGTGGCACACGCTTGTAATCCCAGTACTTTGGGAGGCGGAGACCGGAGGATCCGGGTTCGCAGCCAGCCTCAGGTCTCTCGCTCTCTTTCTCTCTCCTTAGTGAGGCCCTCCGCAACTTCATGAGACCCGGTTTCAAAATAAAGTATAAAAAATAGGGCCGGGGATGTAGCGCAGAGGTAGAGCGCCCCTGCTTTCAATCCCCGGTACCGCAAAAAAAAAAAAAATAATAATAATAATGGTCTAGTTGAGAAAATGGCAAGGTCTTGAGATAAGATTATTTCAGTAAGTCTGGAGTAAGGGGTGTGGTCAGTGGAATTGACAGTTCTTGGCCAACCTATTGGAGGTGATGGAAAGGAAGGTAGCCAAGTTGACCCCTGGGTATATGGCAGAGCCTTTCTCTGAAATGGAGACTATGGGAGCAGGAGCAAATTTCTGGAGAAATATGTTAAGTTTAGGTTTGAACTTGTAGCAGTTGAGGTCCTGCAGAAATATCTAAAGGAGTGCATAGATACTTAGGAGTATCTTCCAAGAGCACATAAGAGTAGCAGTAGGAGATGGATGTAAAGGAGTCATAGGTTTTTGGTGCTAGTTGAAACCATAACAATAGTTGAAATGAACTAGGAAGTGAAGCAAGAAAAGAATTTGGTGACGCCTTAGGGAGCATAACCACTTAAGGAGTGGTAATAGAAATGGGGACTAATGTAAAGATAGTGCTACTATTTTAAATAATTTACTGTGATAAAAACGTCTAGTCATCATAAATGTACCATATTGATCGATTATGTGAGGTGTTCTGATATACTATGAAGTATGATACGTACCATTTAAAAATCCACCTTGAATTTACTTTAAATTTGATGCTAACAAATAGAATAATCACTACATATTTAATTAGTAGTAACTTCCTTTCTTTCTTAGAATTTAGAAGGGCTACTGTATATTATCTCCAAAATATAGTTCTAAAGCTATCCAAAGTCACTGAGTTTTTTTAAAAATTAGTTTTCAACATACATACCCTTACTCTTCTACATTTTTCCACTGATACTGTAAACAGTCTTATAGTTGCTGGTCAGTAAATGTGAATCAATGATCTTTTTCCTACTGAAAAAAAAAATCTTAGCATAAAGATTGACCCTACATTTCTCCCACATATTTTCCACTATCAACATAATCTATTTAAAATGTAATATAGATCCTGAGAGTAAGACTAAATAAAAACCACCAGAAAACAACTGCTAACAAATCCTCCATTCACCAGTTTTACTTTCCTAAGACCTACTTGTTGCTATATAAATCCTTTACATAACATCTGAAAGCTATTGGAAGTAATCAACAAGCCATTTTTAGAGATTTTTTTAAAAGAAGCTATGGAAAAATAATAGCAACACCTAATTCCATTTTGAGTGCCTACTATGCTCTAGGCTCTGTGCAAATAGACCCAGTACATGTCTTCTCTCTTATCCTCACACCTGTGTATTCAACTACTCTGAGCTCCTTATACTATTTCCCAGAGGTTTCTATTTGAATTTTTTCATGTCTTGACTCCAGGTGGAATAACTGCTCTGTATAACTTGTCCTCCCTTCTCTGTGATACCTCTTCATCCTTCATGATTTAGCTTGTATTGCCAGTCTGTATGGTGGCTCCCTTAACAGTTTAATCATTGGAACATAGCGTGAATCACATAGCGTGATGTCAATGAATTATTTGGGTGAAAAACTCATCATTCTATCCTAGTACAGCAACTTCTTTTAGTTCCATACCTTCCAGGTTTTTTTCCTCATGCATATGTATCCTTATAATACTACATTTACTATTTTGTATTCTACTTTTTCTCTTACACATCATACTTTTCAAATTTCCATATAATTTTCATAATGATCATTTTCATCCAGAAAGTATTAATGCATTAAAGAAAATGAATCAGCCACACTATACCATCTTGATGATACTTCTTGTTTTCTTTCTCCTGAGTACTTGTGTTACAATTTAAGGTAGAGGGTAGAGATGTTTAAATACCTAAAGAGCTGGACGTGGTGGTGCATGCCTGTAATCTCAGTCAGTACTTGGGAGGCTGAGATAGGAGGATCACAAGTTCAAGGCCAGTCTTAGAAACTAAGAGACCTTCAGCAACTTAGACCCTGTTTCAAAATAAAATAGGATTAGCTCAGAGGTAGAACGCTCCTGGGTTCAATCCCCAGTACCACAAAGGACCAGAAAACGGAAAAAAAAGGAAACCTAGATTGCCACATTTTATTTTGATGAAGTCACTTTTTCACCAAAGTTCTTTCCAATTCATTTAGCCTCTCTGAACTTCCATTATCTACCTGTACAATGATTATCTCTAAGATTATCCCTGAAGTCCTTTTAAGCCCTCACCAGTCCAGGACTATGACTCTCTGAATGTAATAAATCTCTAAAGTATTGATAGTTCTTCACCTTTTTATGTCATATACCCATTAAGAATGGGGTGACAGCTTTGGACTCTTTCCATTTAAAAATGCCCCTATGCATAAGCATAGGAAATTTCTTATGCCGTGCCTTCTGGGGACTAAGAATCTTGCTCTGCATACAGGAAAGAAAAAAATTATAAAGATCACATAGAAGTCAGAAAGGACATCATATCCACAAGGCGGGGGAAATGGTGTGGCTCCTTTTGCTCTAATATTGCACAACCAAGAAAGCAGAAAATGGGAAGAAATCCTGAAAAGCATGTATAAAAAACACTGGAAAGTCATATAAAATATTGACTCAAGTTTAAAATATTTGAGTCTGCTCTGATTATTTCATTTAAGAGAACCCTATTTCATTGAAAAGAATGACTGTAGTCAAAGATGGTGACTCTCAGAGCTACGCATGGAAATACTAAATCCAGGCAGGCTTTTAGAATGAGAAGGGGAATGGGCAAGACCACCACTGTCTGGCTGCTTCTTTAAAATATATATTAAGAGGCTAAGTACGACCCCTAGTTTCATGTACATTCTTTAAAAGTCTGTCTGTGGAATTGGCTGTTGGGGATTTTGTTGTCTGTATGTAAGTGGATAAACAGACGTCCACCTTCAGTCTTAATACTGATCATACTACCCCTTTGTCCAGGGCGCTCTTATCACATGAAGATAGTGGATCCTGCTTAAAAATGCAGTTACAGTAGGTAAATGGTGTAATGTTGAATGTAAGCCATTGAACATAAGTTGCCTTTTATGGCTCTAGTTAAATGCCTTGAGATTTCGCTGCTGAGTTAAACAGAGAGAGTGGGGAGATAGTTGGTGGGGGGGAAGAAGAGGCATCTCATTTTTTAAGACATAGACTGCATTTGCTTTGGGATTTAGATGTTTAAAGGAGTGTCATGAGGATGCTTAAGCTCTGGAAATGCTCAGGCTGAGATAAGTGAAGACTGTCAGACAGCTCTTTTCTGGAGGGCTTTTGGTGTCAGAACTGCTGGGTGAATTCTTCTAAGAGAGGCTTTTAAATGCCATGGAATCTCAACTTGGATTAAATTATGGTTTAAAATACCACAGTGGGATGTCTTTCATTATCTTTGGGAAACCCTTTTTTATACTAACATTATTAGAATACTCCAATCTGGACTAAAACAAGATATTCACAGATCTGAATTCTTGCTAAGTATTTGTCTATTCAGTGATCCTCAATCAGTTTGTTTTTGAGTGGCTGCTCCTAAGTTCTGAGTACAATGTAAATGACTAACAAGATTCTACATTTTTAGATCAATTAACTCATTTAGTTCCCCCAACAACCCTATGAAGTAGGTAATATTATTATCACCCCATTTTGAAACAAATAAAGAGAGTGAGTCTTAAAGTGTTTATGTAACTTGCTTAAGTTGACACAGTAAGTAAATGGTGAAACAGGAGTTTGAACCCAGGCTGTGAGTCTCCAGAGCCTGCTTTCCTATCTGGAGTGGTTAAAGAAAAATCACAGTAATGGCCAACAAGAGAATTCTGAATTTCTAAGCCATATAGGAAACATCATTAGTGGTACCACTAGTTGCTGTGGCTAGGCAGAATGTCATGATGCTAGCATAAAATAATTAAATCAAGGCCGGGCGTGGTGGCGCACGCTGATAATCCCAGTACTTGGGAGGCTGAGACAGAAGGATTGCAAGTTTGAGGCCAACTTCAGCAACTTAGCGAGACTCTTTCCAAATAAAAATAAATAAATAAATTAAATAGGGCTGGGGGTGTAGCTCAAAGGTAAAATGCCCCTGGGTTCAATCCCTAGTACCATAAATGAAAAATAATTAAATCAATACATATTTTATTCATGGAATTTAACAGATACTTACTGAATGCCTTGGCCCCTGAGAAACTCTTTGGGAGAAGTTGACATAGAAACCAAGAGATGCACGTGGTGTAATAAATACAAATGCAGGGAAGGCAGTGGGTATGAAGATGTCATTATGGTTTAGATATTAATTGTCCCCCAAAGGCTCTTGTACTGGAGCCTCGTCCCCAGCTGATGGCACTATTGGGAGGCAGGGGGACCTTTGAGGCGTTGTGACCTAGTAGAAGGAAATTAGCACATCAGAGGCATACTCTTGAAGGGAATATTAGGACCCTGGCCCTTTCCTCTCTCTCTCTTTTTTGTTGCTTCCTCTGCCACATGCTCCCTGCTGTGATGTTCTACCTCACTACTGGCCCAAAGTGACAGGACCAAGGGACCATAGACTGAAACTTCTGAGACGGTGAGCCTTCTGGGTTTCCTCAGGTACCTTATTACAGTAAAGGAAAGCTGACTAGCACACAATCAGTAAAATAGACACACGGTATATAATTCTAATTATATACAGTGTTATACATTTTTACACTGAAAAGTATGCGTGTATACAGCTTAATTAATTTTTCTTGCCCAATGCCCACTTGATTCTTTATCATTCTTTGAAATAACCTCACTAAAGTATATCTCACCCCCCCAATATATTTTGCCTTTTCAGTCCATAGATTATAAAGAAGAGAAAGATTATGTGATTCAAAAGGAAAAATCAAGAATTAAAGGGCTTCGCCAGTTTCAAGTGCTTAAGGAATAAATGTTGACTTTAAGGCATTCCTTGAGGGTGGGGAGGAAAAAGGAGAGAGGCCAATGGCACATTAACGGGATCGACAGTTTTAAATATGACAAAATATTTTGAATTTAAGGGCTGCTTCTCATGCCAAAAATTCCCTCCCTTTTTTAGTCCCTGACATTTTACCATTAAAATCTTCTACATTAGGTACTTAGCCCCAAACTGTGTTCTGTAGAATTCTATTATTTTGCAAGATATTAAAAGATATTCTAGGCATGGGAAGTAGTTCCATAAGCAAACAAAAGAATAAGATTGGAAAATACTACAACTAATCTCATTCTTGGCAGTTCATTTCTCCTTCTAAGATGTAAGAAAAAAAAATCCATTCAGTTTTATTTAGCCCCATTCTTCCCGAATTTATAGGATCATAGAATCCTTTTATATTTTTCATGGAATATTGGATTAAGATACTATTTTTCTGAGCAATCTTCTTTTAAAACTCAAATGAATCTGAGAGAAGCTAAAATGATGATGATATAGTGATGATGATGATGATGATGATGATGATGACATATTAATAATGCAGTAAAATACCATGTATTCTTACTGGTTTTTTTCTGTGTCTCACTTAACAGATAAGGAGAATTAGTCTTGACAGGATTGCCATGAATTTTTTATAGTTACACAACTAGGAAATGACAGAGCCAGGATTCCAACCCTGGCTCCATAGCCACTCCCCTCTGTGTTTATCACCTCCACACGTGAAGTCGTCATCAGATACTTAGAGCCTAGAATCACTTAGTTACTGACCTTTTTTGTCCTGGACAGCAAACAGAGAAGGGTCCCAGTGTATTGAAGTTCTGATGGATGTTGAGGGAAGGAGGAAGGAGAAAGACCGTGAGTCCTTGGATGTTGGGAGAGCTGTGTGTGTTTAGCCAGAGTTTGAGAAGGAGTACAGTAGAAGAAAGGTGAAGTGGGTGTGTGGTAGAAGGCTCACCTGCTTTCCGATTTGTCTAGCAGTAGTCTCTAGTACAAGAAAAGAACGCAGAGCCGGGCGTGGTGGCGCACGCTTGTAATCCCAGTACTTTGGGAGGCGGAGACCGGAGGATCTGGGTTCGCGGCCAGCCTCAGCTCTCTCGCTCTCTCTCTCCCTATCTCTCTCTCTCTCTCCCCCCTTAGTGAGGCCCTCCGCAACTTCGTGAGACCCGGTTTCAAAATAAAAGTATAAAAAAAAAAAAGAAAAGAACGCAGAAGGGATAGAAGAAAAAAATAAGAAGAAACAGAGTACAGGTTGTACTGTACTCTCCAAGTCTGCACTGGGCTGACCAATGATGAAATGTCAGCACAAGTCACAATTCCTTACAAGTAAAGCCAACAGGGTAAAGTCTGTTTTTAGGGGCACAATTGTGATGCCCAGCTCTGTGTAATGAGACTACCCTCTGCAGAAAGCCCATGCTAAAACTGCCCTCTTAACATGGACGCAGTAAATTGTGCGGACCCAAAGCAAATTTGTTTAACAGAGGCATTCAGGACACCCTGTCACTTTTGTTTAGTCCTTTTTATGAAGGAAATAGCGTTTTGAAATAATGCTTTTTGTACAGTGGCTATATTTGAATACACTGTGTAGAGAGTGTGTGTGTGTGTGTGTGTGTGTGTGTGTGTGTTTTACTGGGGACTGAGCCCAGGGACATTCTACCTCTGAGCTACACCCCTAGCCCTCTTTTGTTTTTTATTTTGAAACAAATAAAAAAATTAGGGTCTCACTAAGTTGTGGAAGGTCTCACTAAGTTGCTGAGGCTGGCCACGAACCTACAATCCTCCTGTCTCTATCTCCCAAGTACTGGGATTACAGGCGTGCACCACCACGCCTGCCTGTGTAACACTCATAATAAACATGGACACTTTCCAAAATATTGCCTTGGTTCATGGGAGGGGATATGGAAGGATATACCATCTTCATATTTTCCCCTAATAGACCATCCTTTCCTAGAATAAGAAGGGGCAGGGAGGGTGGGCCACAAAATCACAGGAAAGCTGTCCCCTTCACATTTCAGAATGGGGTATCCAGGGCAGATCTCTCTTCATCACTGTGTACCTGCTACTGCCGCACACCTGAGTCCCTGGCATCTCTGCCTTTGCATTCCTGCTCCGGCACCACTTCCCTTCTCCCGTCTGGTTTGACCTTTCACCATCCTGCACCACATTTGGGTCTTGGTAGCAAAGTCAGGACCAAAGTCTCCTGGTTTCATTATTTCCACTATAGTTATAAAACCTTCTTCCCCCAAAAAAATACTAGTTTAAGTATAGCAAAGCATGTTTAATGTCCTATCAGGCTAATTTAAAGGGGACTTTTAATCTAAACAACAAAACGTTCTGTATAACAAAAATATTTGCAAAGCCTAAAAATGGCCTTATTTCAAGCAATATCTGATACAACAAAATTTTAGTAGAATAAACAGCCCATCATCGTCTGGGTTTCTTGCATCATTATTTGACCTATAAAATCAAACTCTACCACTTGATGGCAAAACAGCAGGAAGGCAGATTCACAGCCCTGCACCAAGACTAGCATGCATTCAGCCTATGGGTGTTAAGTGAGACAGCAAACAAACCAGCAAATTAAGAATTTAGTATTAACAATAAATCTACTGGGGCTTCAACCTTCCCTAATTAAGAAGTCTTAAAGGGAGATTAGCATTCTCTGTTGATGTTTACCTCTGAAATTTTGAACAAAACAGTGTAAGCAGAAGATACCCCAAGGAGCATTTTTGGAATAATCCCAACAATCGCATAGAGCCACATAGATGAAATGATTTAATTAGCTCAGATAACACTATTCTTCTTAAGCATCTGAAACCGACTCATGAAACTCATAAAAAGCCTTGTATTTCCTATCACATGTGAAGTGTAAGGCTGCTTAAGAGCCTAATTTGAAAGGTTTTCTGAGTCTCCCTTGATAAAAATGTACTATTGCCAGAGTTATAAGGAAAAGAGGCTATGTATAATATCCAATTATCAATGTCTTTATAGAATTGAGAACTGGAAAGACACCGTACAGCTCTTCTAATCCGTCTCTTTATACAAGAACGAACTGATTCATAGATTGGCTATTGACCCAGTGAAGGTCCCACAGCTGGCTCAGGTGACGGAGCTGGGACTAGACTCCACGCTGCCTGAAAGAGAGAGGAAAGTTCAAGGCTCTTTTCATCCGAACATGTGGCCTGGCTAGTGTTTGATTTGCTTTTCAATGTGCAGTCAACTTTGTTGATTAAGCAAGTAGCTGATAAGTGACTCCTCTGTATGATTCTTGTTCATTTCTAACCATGTCCCTGTGTAAATTGCTAGCAATACTGACTCTGTGCAAAGCTTTTGCCTAGACCCAGTGCTCTTGGCCTATATGACCAAAGAGCTCATTTGGAATAGCTTTTGCTTAAAAAAGTGTTTCCTCTCCCTGCTTATGTGAGACTTCACTGAAGTGCCTTGTCAAGAAGGAATGAGAACAAGGCACATGTGCCGTGGACAGACCTCACTGCCTCCCTGAGCTCAGCTCTCTGTGCTCAAACTTTTTTGTCTACACCCTTCCATACATATTTTAAAAGTTATAATTTGTGTAGGTGCTTGGTTGTAGGAAAAGGCAGAGCTGGGAGAAAGACCCACAATGGTACTGAGACCAGTGATGTGTGTGTGTGTGTGTGTGTGTGTGTGTGTGTGTGTGTGTATGGTGTACCAAATGAATGGAGAATTTCATCATTGTCATACAATTTTTCACAATTTCACTATATAAATAATACAATTTCAGAATCCTGGAGGTTAAGCTGTTAGGATTGAATACTATGAAATTGCTGATTTCCAACTATATTTTACCTACAAAAACATAATTAGCCAGGCCTGGTAGTGCCTGCCTACAATCACATCTACTTGGGAGGCTAAGGAAGGAGAATCGCAAACTCAAGGCCAGTCTGGACAATTTAACAAGACCCTGTGTCAAAATAAAGTAAAAAGGGCTGGGATGTAGTTCAGTGGTGGTGTTCTTGCCTAGCATGTGTGAAGCCCTGGGTTCAATCCCCAGTACCCACAAACAAGGAAAGAAAAAAAAAAAGACTAACCTAAAAAGTAAAAAAAAAAAAAATGAGATCAGATGTGGGCCAAAATGTCATAAGGGATAATAGTTAATGAGTATATAAGAAATTCAACATTACTAGGAACCAAAATTTAAATAAGAAACCATTTCCTTGCCTTTGTCAAATAGTAAGCAACAGGCAGTCTAATACTATGCTGATGGGAACATTGGTTAATACAACCAGTCAGTATGGAAATATTTAATCAGTACTTTTCACTTATAGATATGTATAGATACCATGTAGACATTTATTCACTGGTAGGTGAATAAATGTTTCTGTACAAATATGTTCATCAAAGCGTGTTTATAACAGCAGAAGATTGAAAACAAACTAAATATCTAGCAATAGGAGAATGGTAAGTTAATCATGATGCATCCATATTATGTGATGTTATGTACTAATTAAAATATTTACCATGTGTTTTTATTTTATTTTTATTTTTTGCGGTACTGGGGATTGAACCCAGGGGCATTCTACCTCCAAGCTATGCCTCTAGCCCTATTTTTTATTCTTTATTTTTAAACAGGGTCTCACTAAGTTGCAGAGGGCCTTACTAAGTAGCTGAGGCTGGCCGCAAACACAGATCCTCCAGTCTCAACCTCCCAAGGACTGGGATTACCAGTGTGCGCCACCATGCCCAGTTTACCATATTTCTTTAATGGTACTGGAAAATGCCTAGAATTTTGTTTTTTTTGTGGTACTGGGAATTGAACCCAGGAGCATTCTACCTCAGAGCTACACCCCCAGCCCAATTTTATTTATTTGGAAACAGGATTTCATTAAGTTGCGGAGGGCCTCAGTAAGTTGCGGAGGGCCTCACTAAGTTGCTGATGCTGGCTTTGAACCTGCAATCCTCCTGTCTCAGCCTCCCAAGTACTGGGATTACAAGTGTGCGCCATCATGCCTGGCTAGAATTTTAAATTGAATAATTTCAGGAGAGTGTATACAATATGAACATAACTGTGTAAAAAAAGAGGTTGCAGCCATAGAAAAAGACAAGAAAATATTGACAGTGTCTTGACAAAAAAATCTTTGCACTTTTCATTTGTTATGCAATTAGTGTATGTAAACACATACTGCTATTATTTATATATTAATAGTTGTTAATATATATTATTTACAATATGGGAAGGCATATAAAATAGTCATTTATTGGGCACCAATTTACAAAGTCAGAGGCCGGGCGTGGTGGCGCATGCTTGTAATCCCAGTACTTTGGGAGGCAGAGACCAGAGGATCCGGGTTCGCGGCCAGCCTCAGCGCTCTCTCTCTCTCTCTCTCTCTCTCTCTCTCTCTCTCTCTACTTACTGAGGCCCTCTGCAACTTCGTGAGACCCGGTTTCAAAATAAAGTATAAAAAATAGGGCCGGGGGTGTAGCGCGGAGGTTGAACACCCCTGCGTTCAATCCCCGGTACCGCAAAAAAAAAAAAAAAAAAAAAAACAAAGTCGGCATATCTCCCTGGCCAAAAGTTGGCATGTTCACATAGAAGCATGAACATAAGCATCTCCACATTCCCAAGGAGCAGCAATGCTGTGAGTCTGGGGGCCACGCTGAGCATACTAACCTAGAGAATCACCAGTTGGGGATATCCCCGTGGAAAAAGCAAGTTCCTGGTGTCAACACGTCCACTGCTGATCTTCTCACCACAGCCTCAGCAGCCCAGTGAAGCTTCTGCTTCCAGGGGAAGAAACTCTTATAAATAATGGATGGGTTTAGTTCAAACAGGACTGAGTACCAAGTACAAACGATGTCTTTCTGTAAGTCGCCAAGCTCCAACACTTCAGTGTTTGAGGTACAGTTTCTTCACTTTCCTGTATGTGTCTACCTTGCAAACCCAGCACTGTGTCTTTCCTTTCTGTCTCCCCTTCACCTAACACAGTACCTGGCAGAGAAAAAAAAAATAGTTCATTTTTGTTATCTGGTTTATTGAATGGATTAAGTGGTGAAGAGCACAGTTTTGGAATCATAAAACTTGAATTGGAATCCTGGCTCCATTAACTTTCTATGCTATGATGTTGGACGGATTACTTACCCTCTTGATGTAAAATGACTTCATGGGGTTGTTGAGAGAATTAAATCAGTTAATATACAACTTTTAGAACGGTGCTTAATAAATGTTTGCAGCTGTCATTGCTTTCATACCGGATTTCCTGCTTGTCAATGCTTTTCCAAAACAGAGAATTTATTTGAGTACCCAGCCAAAAAAAAAAAAAATTGCAACAGCAAAACTTTCAAAAGAGGGAAATGATGATATTAACTAGGAAAACTTAGGGAAAGGACTATAGAGCAAATAGAATTCTTTAAAAGCAATATGGCAGCTTTCTATTTCTGCTTTTAGTGCCCCGCACAGTCCCAAGATTTACCAACTAGGGGACCTCTCAAAATTGCTTGAAAAGTTCATAGTCTTGTTTTGGTTTTTGGAGGAATAAAAATAAAAATAAATCACAAAGAAATGTAGAAAATATATGCTATGCCTTGGTAGAATTTCTCATTTCTTTCTTAGTTTCTTTTCTTTCTTTCTCTCTCTCTCTCTCTCTCTCTCTCTCTCTCTCTCTGTCTCTCTCTCTCTCTCTCTCTCTCTCTTTTGAGACAGAGTCTCACTTTGTTGCCCAGGCTGACCTCAAACTTAGTATCCTCCTGCCTCTGCACCTTGTGACTTGCTTTTGTCTCTGCTGTGAATAGTGGCAATACTGACTCCCTTATAGATTAGTTGTGAAGACTAAATGAGGAATTCTATAAAAATGAATTAACAAGGTTTAAAGCACACAGCCAATTCGACTTGATACATGTTCATTTCCCTTCTGCTCATCCTTCTGCATCCCATATTTCTAGGTAGTTTTCAAATATTGCACAAAAATCAAGGTAGTATAATTTTACTAGGATTAATAAACTACCTTAAAATTACACAAGGTAAAATAATAATCATTCTGATAACCTTGCCATTAAAGAAGAGAAGATACTCAGGTGTACCCATGCCTGTAATTCCAGTACTTGGGAGACTGAGACAGAAGGATTGCAGGTTCAAGACCAGCCTCAGCAACTTGGCAAGACTCTCAGCAACCTAACAAGACTTTGTTTCCAAATAAAAAAATAAAAAGGGCTGGGGGTGTAGTTCAGAGGTAAAAATGTCACTGAGTTCAATCCCTAGTACAGAGAGAGAGAGGGAGGGAGGGAGGGAGGGAAGGAGGGAGGGAGGGAGGGAGAGAGAGAAAGAGGAAGAAGGAGGAGGAGAGGAGGAAGAAGAGGAGGAGAGGCACTAAGAAGTTAATCCATCCAGTTCAAAATATGAAGCCCTCCTCTTCTTGCAGTCACGAAGTCTCCTTGGCTATTTCTCTTAGGGAAGGAGCCACAGACCCTTGTTCGGTGGGCTGAGAGGACTTGGTCCAGGAGGGTGGTATTTTTCAGAGACAAGTGTGCCATCGGATATTGTTTGGTTTGAGGCTTTCAGTTTACAAATTTCTTTGTCCCTGAAGGGTTGATTTCCTGTGGGAAAGTTATCAGACAAACTTCATACCCCATGAATGCACAGTTGCCATTTAATTTTCTTTTCAGGTAATATTTGATAAGAAAGTTTGCAGTTTCAATTGCACTAAGTAACTTTTCCAGATAAGTTGTTTTGCCATTAGCTCACCCAGCTGGGAGTTGCTCAATATTGATCAAGTTTTTACTAACCTGGAGAATAATGATATCTGTTCTACATATATACAGACCCTGGCTCTTTGTGTGACGTCTGGAAGGTAGTGGGGAAGGCAGAACATCTACAATCCAGAGACTTGGTTTTGAGCTCCAGTTGTGCCACTTGTTAGCTAGGTCATCATGAGCAGCACAGTTAACCTTCCCACGTCTCAATTACTGCATCGCTAAATATAGATATGAACCACAAGGTAACTACAGTTGTGACCATCAGCTAAGGTAAAATGTGAGACATTGTTTTCTAACCTTTAATAAAGGTAGGTGGGATCTCCAGTCCTACATTGAAGTAGGCTAGTGCTGCTATCTTTGTTGCATTGTTTGTGAAATGAGTTTTCTTTTCTGTAATATGAGCATATCTTGCTTAGGGAGAGTTTACACTTTGATTTAAGAGTGTTCCCCTTGATTTCAGGACTTCCATTTAATTGGAAGTGATCCCTAACACAAATGGTCATGGCCCACCTGCCTTTTGATTGAATTAACCATTGGTTTAGACATAACCTATGCAATGAAAAAAATCAAAAAGCTGAGGGCTGGGGGATGTAGCTCAGTGGTAGAGTGCCTGTTTAGTGTTCACGAGACCCTGGTTCAATCTCCAGCACCACACAAAAGAAAAAGGAAAAAGAAAAATAACAATAAAAAGCTAAACAGTTTTTTAATGCAGATTTTCAAATGGCCTGTCCTCATTTTGAAAACCCAAGGTTAATGGAATACTTCTAAGGATGATAGACTCTGAAATTCAAAGTTGCCCGTGTGTGTCCAGATGTGCTCTGTTACAGTGGGCACATCCTTTGTTTCTTGATCACTGAAAGAACATAGTTTTTATATATACAGGATAAAAATAAAAAAGGAATGTGGTATTTTAAAATGTGTATACAGCATATCATTGTGATGTTAAAATTTATACTTGGACTTATTTTAGAAATGACCTAATTAATTTATTCTCTTTTCCTCATTAATTACCTTCCTTTGTATTATAATCTTTCCTATAAGGAAACTGTCAGATTAACCCATCATTTTTCTTGCCTCAGTGTTAAGTAAGAATACATATTTTAAACTTTACCTGTGAATTATATTTCTCTCCCTTTGGTAATTTACCTATCTCTTAATTCTTTGGGGACTCAGCATGGCATATGATTTCTATGTGAATTGCTTTCTTTCCTAAGGACAAAGTTCTTTCTACTAGGAAATTATGTAAAATTAATCTTTTTAAAGTGTGGCTTTGTCTCTCAGAGCTTAGTGATACAGCCCCATGAAATTGAAGTGAGGATGATATCTGGAAATGTTCTGATGGGGCTAAAATATCAAAATCAACTGAACTTTGACCAGGAGTCGACTGACAATTGATCGCATTCTCCAGTGCTCTCCCTTTAGTAAGATTTCTTTTCTCTGCTTTCTTTTCCTTGAATATGACTTTTAGAAGGCTTGTATTTAGAACTTCTTTGCTTATTTAAAAAAAGAGATAGCTTTATAATTACTATGTAAGAACTATGAAGTGGGAAAGAATACATTGGCAAGGCATATTACAATTACTTTGTCATGCATCTGGTTATGTTGGCATATTTGTTTAATTAAATTCCCTGCTAATTATAACTGTATGTACTTGTGTTAATTATTATTTGCTTAACACAGGCAACAGCGTAATTCTTTAAAGGAAAGCAACTCGCTTTCTATTTAAATTAAATTCCAATTTAATATGCTTCCTAAAATAATAGTCGTGACATTTCATTAGAATAGTAGTGGGTTAATATTTATCTACCTCAATGGAGTTTGGACTGGCTAAAATTTAACAGAGTTGTTTTAATATCAAATTGTATTTGAGAATCCTAAAGTTTTAGAGTAAAAAAGTTAACATCACCAGACCATCAAGTGATGCTGCACATGGTTCATCTGCTGATACCTTTTCACTTTTTTTTTTTTTTTTTTTTTTTTTTTTTTTTTTTTTTTTTTTTTTTTTTTTTTTTTTTTTTTTTTTTTTGGTGGTACTAAGGATTGAATCCAGGAGCATTCTACCTCCAAGCTACACCCCCAGCCCTTTTTTATTTTGAAACAGGGTCTCGCTAGGTTGCAGAGAGTCTCACTAAGTTGCTGAGGCTGCCCGTCTTCCTATCTCAGTCTCCCAAGTACTGGGATTACAGGTGTGTGCCACCGTCCCCAGCCATTTTAGGAGAACCCTCAACTGCCCTTCCAAACTTCCTTATCACCTACTCCAGAAAAGAGAGGGAGGGAGTAAGTACTTGACAGGGATTCTCTTTTTTTTTTTTTTTTTTTTTTTTTTGCGGTACCGGGAATTGAACCCAGGGGTATTCTACCTCCAAGCTACACCCCCGGCCCTATTTTTTATACTTTATTTTGAAACCTGGTCTCACGAAGTTGCAGAGGGCCTCACTAAGTAGCTGAGACTGGCCGGGAACCCAGATCCTCCGGTCTCCGCCTCCCAAGTAGTGGGATTACAAGCGTGTGCCTGAAAGATCCGAAAAGTACAGTTCACCTTCTTTATTCTCTGAAGCATCTGTTTAAGGTCAGGTAGCCCACATCACTTGGTCATGCTCACACAGATACTTTGTATCTTTGTAGGCTTTCTCAAGGTTGCAGATCTTTCATTGAAGTTCAATTTAGATTTCTGGCCAGGCACAGTGGTATACATCTTTAATCCCAGCTACTCCAGAGGCTGAGGTAGGAGACAAAGCCCACTAAGCAAGACTCTGTCTCAATGTAAACATTAAAAAGGCCTGGGGATGGCCGGGTGTGGTGGTGCACGCTTGTAATCCCAGTACTTTGGGAGGCGGAGACCGGAGATTCCGGGTTCGCGGCCAGCCTCAGCTCTCTCTCTCTCTCTGTTTCTCTCTGTCTCTCTGTCTCTCTTTCTCTACTTAGTGAGGCCCTCCACAACTTTGTGAGACCCGGTTTCAAAATAAAGTATAAAAAATAGGGCCAGGGGTGTAGCGTGGAGGTAGAACGCCCCTGCGTTCAATCCCCGGTACTGCAAAAAAAAAAAAAAAGCCTGGGGATGCAGCTCGGTGGTGAGTGGTGGAGCACTTGCCCAGGGTTCAATCCCTAGTTCTGAAAAAAAGAAATCATCTTTTATTCTTTTTTGTCCTCTTTCAGCTACAAAATTCTTCTACCTCTGTGGCTGTCCTCTTCCTTCCACCTGTTGTCAGATATTAGATGAAAAAAGGGACTTCAGATAGATGAGGGGAGAGACCAGTAGAATAGTGGGAGGTGGTTGGGGGAAGGAGATGGGGAGAGGAAGAAAGAAGATTGAAGAAGGAAACAGTTCAAATAATGCTATGTCCATATATGAAGGTATCACTACCTATTTCACAACCATGTACAAGGGTCGGGGACAGTGGGGCGGGATCTGGAGGTAAACACACGAAGTGCTGTGTTTATATCACTTTGAACCTCATTGTGATGTATAATTACAATGTACCAATAAAAGTACAAAAACAATTTCCCCCTCTTCTCTGGATGAGGAGCTGGAAACTCCTATCTACCTAACTGACCCTTTCTTACGTGCATACCTGCATCTATTTAGCAGGCTTGACTCTTACTTTTTCTTTTCCTTCATTTAGTTTAAAGCTACTTTCTCTTTCTAAAATGCCAATTTAAAAATTTTACAACTTATTCTTCCTATTTACTCTCCCTATGTCAGATTAAAAACTTTCTTTTCTATTTTAAGAGCTTGATCTTTGGTCCAGACAGAAATGAGTTTCAAATATGCCTCTTCAGGTAATTGCCAATTTTCTGAGCCTCGGAGTTCTTATTTATAAGATGGGGCTATCAGGGATGACTGTCATGTGGGACTAGAGAGAAGGTCAATGACATATAATATAGACAAAGCACATAGTTCAGAATAGGCTTCAATTAAACGGTAAAATCAATTAAACATATATACACACATAAAATATGTATATGTTTTAAACTTACTGTGTACACACAGCTGAATTCCTGTTTTCATTTTCTTCCAATCTGTTTTCAAGAGTCAAATATATTAACAAATGACACAAAATCTACTAATATCAGTGCTTTTCAAACATTTCTAGCAGCAGAAAATCTTTCCACCTGTAGTCTTAAATGAAACCATATAACACTCGTGTAAATCAGAGAAAGGTGTAACTCTCCATGAAATACAAGGTCCTTTTGTGGTCTTCCAAGTCACACCCTGAAAAATCATGTAGCCTGAGCGAGGTCCATAATTTAAACACAAGTGCAAGATGACTTTGAATTCACTTATATTAATGAGTGCCCATTGTATGCGAGGCATGGTGCTGGAGAGGAAGATAAATTAAGACATAGTCCTTCACCTCAAAGAGTTCACCGTCTGGTAGACAGTCTCTTCAAACTCTGAGATTCAGTAATCTAGATTCAAATAAAGATGTCAATAGTTGTAAAACAATGTACGTGGCTAAATAGGATACGTTAAGTACCTAAGGCATATAGAGTTATGTTTATCCACAAACTCATCTGGGGAGATTTCCTCTAGTGGTAGTTTGAAAAAAAAATGAGTCCTGATTGCCAAGAGTGGAAAAGAATCCCCATATAAATGAAAACCTCTGCGGGCCTATCAAAGACTAAGGAAGAAGACTTAAAAGCCCTGGGAAGCAAACAACATATATATTCCTTGGTGCATTGATCGTCTAAATTCTGAAATGCAGAACTAAGAAGTGTGAATCGAGATAGAATGAAAAAGATGCAGCCGGTTGTCAGACAATTTAAAAACTTGGTTAATGGTCAGTATGAAGCGCTATATACTTCTTTTTAGTCAAGAAAAAATGCTAGTTGGATATGGTGGCACATGCCTGTAATCTCAGTACTTGGGAGGTTGAGACAAGAGGATCACAGGTTTGAGATTAGTCTCAGCAATCTAGAGAGACCCTGTTTCAAACCAAAAAATATAAAGGGATGGGGGAGTCACTTAGAGGTAGACTATCTCTGGATTCAATCCCCATTACCACAAAAAAAAAAGAAAGAAAAAAGAAAAAATACTAGCTGGATGTGGTGGCGCATGCCTGTAATTCCAGTACTTGGAAGGCTGAGACAGGAGGATGGCAGAGGCCAGCCTCAAGTAATTTAGCAAGAACTTGTTTCAAAATAAAACATATTAAGGGCTGGGGGATATAGCTCAGAGGTAGAATGCTCCTAGGTTCACTCTGAGGGAGGGAGGGAGGGAGGGAGGGAGG
>PVJS01013212.1:0-42458 GCA_004027185.1 Glis glis | reverse complement strand
TTTTTTTTGCGGTACCAGGGATTGAACGCAGGGGCGTTCTACCTCCACACTACGCCCCCGGCCCTATTTTTTATACTTTTATTTTGAAACCAGGTCTCACGAAGTTGCGGAGGGACTCACTAAGGAGAGAGAGAGAGAGAGAGAGAGAGAGAGAGAGAGAGCTGAGGCTGGCCGCGAACCCGGATCCTCCAGTCTCCGCCTCCCAAAGTACTGGGATTACAAGCGTGCGCCACCACGCCCGGCATCTGTCTTAATTTTGAAATAAAACTTTTGTACTTCTCTCATATTGTGACTCAGGAAGATGCTCATTCATATCACGGCTAATCTATATCTCCCACACCTCCATTTTACTTTCCATCTTTAAGTTCAACAGAAGGATTGCTTATTTGAAGCTCCTACTTAGAAGGTAGGAGGATTTTTAAGTGGTTGCCTCACTTTCTCCATAAAGTGCTACTAAACCCCTTAAGAATAACATAAGGAGCATCTTGTTGAAAGCATTCGGAGTACATTTCAAAAATTAAAGTGAATAAAGAAAAAATTTTAGAAGTCATTCGCCCTTAAGGAAGACTTTTCATATAAATGTATATTTTCCCCCTTCGTTTTCTTTTTCCATCAAGCATCAAACTATAGCATATCAACATCTCAAATAAGCAAGGTCCAGTCAGTTGTGAAATATGGAAAAGGGAAACAAAAAGTTTCTTTTCTAAGGGGAAGTTATGCTTCAATTCTGTTTTCTCCAGATGAGGAACCATCTTTTTCTTTTTTTTTAAGTCACTATTATACCTGCAAAAATTCCTAGTTATCCTTCCATACCCTCAAGTTTTGTGTGCCCATTAGTGTTCTTGAACTTCTTCAACTCAAACAGCTACACTCTCTCTGATTCGATGTTTCTGGCAATCTGCTGTGCACAGAGTAGCCTATGATTGTTTCTGGGTTTTGTGCTTATGTGGCACACAACTAGCAAGCGCTTAGGAGGAAATGAAAGACTATGGCTGCTGGCTGCAAACCCTCCGACCTTTCTCTCCACGCCTTGCATCTCCTCCAGCATTACTTTGATACTGTTTGCTACAAGTAGAGGCCATCCTTTCCCCAGAGGTCTGTAAATTTGTGTTTCATCTGTGGCCAAAATACTTTGCCTCTCTATAAGTTACATTTTCCTTACTGGTTTCTTACACTTTTCTCCTCTGGCTTCTCCATGGGCTCTTCCTTCTTTTATTGCTCTTTCAACTTCCAAGTTCCCTCAAACTTATCATCAGTTTCCTTTCTCTTTAGTGTTCTCTACATCAGTGACTTCATTTATACCCATATGTTTAACAACAGCTTCAGTGTAGACTACTCAGCTCAAGTCTCTAGTTCCAATATATTCTGGTCCCTGTATTACATCTACAATATATTTTAGAAAATATTTTTCCTGTATCAGCTCCTCTTCCCTTACCTGTTCACACAAGCTAGAACCTTAAAGCCATCTTTTTTCCCTCCTGCAACCCCACTCCAATCCCTAGCCCAGTCTTATGGGTCTGCCCCCTCTTCTCCATTCCCAGTGGCATCTTCCTAATTCCAGACCTCTCCATCTCTCTTCAGAACAACTGCTATAGACAGCTCTTTTTCTCGCTTCCAATCATCTCCTCCACTGGGCCCTCCTACACATCACTTAAAGCTAGGGAAATAAATGATAACAAAGAAATGAGACAGGGCTAGGAAGCACCTGGACCTTAAACAGAGAGGAGACCAGTGTTCAAGGATCAAGGAAGGATAAACTTTTTGATAAATATTTAAAAATATAGGTAGGAGGAGAGAGGAAGAAGGAAAGAGATCTTACAGTGATACCCTAAAAGCCAGAAGGAGAAGCAAGGAGGGGCCAAGTACTGAAGATATTTCTTTATCTCTGATATATTCTACTTTCTAACCATCTATTTTCTTATCAACAACAAGAAGTTGCACTTAACTTTAAAGCCAAAAACCAAAATGCTTAGCCATTTCATTTTGTCTTTTACAATTAGTTGTATCTGCCAGAGTAATAGTTCTCAACGGACTGGCAGAGTAGGAAGTTAGAGCAGTATTAAATAGCACATAAATCTAGATCCTGAGAACGTACTAATTTTTAAAGGAGAACAATAATTATTAGAGTACCAGTCTCAACATAACCTCCTTTATCAGGTTTTATTGTGTATTTTTATCCATAATGCTGAAGAAAGAGCCTCGGGTTTCATAAACCCCATTTAGAATTTCTCAGAGAAAATAAAATCAAAGAGATATTTCATGTAGTAATATGTACATTGCATCCTAGAAACAAAATGTTTCTCATGTAATCACACTTTTAAACCATTTGCAGCTGAATCAAGAAGTGGCAGAATAAGACATTAAAAATTTCTGGGTACATTTCATTTAAAACCAAAAGTAATCAGTCTTTGGGAGGTTTTATGGATTATAAAATAAAAGTGTCTTTATTTAGAGCAGTGTCTCCTCCTTTTCCTCCTCCTCCTCCTCCTCCTCCTCCTCCTCCTCCTCCTCTTCTTCTTCTTCTTCTTCTTCTTCTTCTTCTTTTGTTGTCTATGGTTTCTTCTTCTTCTGTTTCCATGGTTTAGTGAGTTGTGAAATAAATTTAGTGGGTCACAACCAATATTTTTTTTAGAGTTTTAAAATGAGTGAATTTTATTTACCTCAGTTTATAATATTGAATCTGAGAGGAATCCTTAAAATATAAAATTTTGACAGGTTCACAGAATTTTGATGAACTTATTCAAAAGGTAGTGAATAAAATAAAGGTAGGAATGACTCATGAAAATCTGATGACCAACATTTTTAATAAAACAGAATATAAATTTTTAAATTTTTGAGTACATTAAAAATTATAAGAGTATTATTCTGTAGCAACTTTTATTTCAATAAATACATCTGTGTGTATGTACCTCTATACTGCATCACAATGTAATGGTTATTTTTTCTTGTGTGTTATAGCCAAAAAAAGTTTGAAAAACTAACTTAGGGAAGTATAATAAGCTTCCTGCTGTTTTTAAAAAATGACAGCAGAAAATTCCATTAAATTATACTGATTTACACTGTACTATCTATAACTAAAGTAGCTTCTTTAAAATGATGCCACACCCAGGTGTGGTGGCGCACGCTTGTAATCTCAGTACTTTGGGAGGTGGAGACCGGAGGGTACAGGTTCACGGCCAACCTCAGCTCTCTCTCTCTCTCTCTCTCTCTCTCTCTCTCTCTCTCTCTACTTAGTGAGGCCCTCTGCAACTTCGTGAGACCCGGTTTCAAAGTAAAGTATAAAAAATAGGGCTGGGGGTGTAGCGCGGAGGTAGAAACGCCCCTGGGTTCAATCCCGGGTACCGCAAAAAAAAATAATAAATAAATAAATAAAAATAAAAATGATGCTGGACGTGGTGGCGCATGCTTGTAATCCCAGTATTTGGGAGGCTGAGGCAGGAGGATCACGGGTTTGTGGCCAGCCTCAGCAACTTAGGTCCTCCGCAACTTAGTGAGACCCTATTTCAAAAATAAAAAATAAAATAGGGCTGGGGATGTAGTTCAGAGGTAGTTCAGAGGTACCACAATAAATAAATAAATAAATTAATTAATTAATTAATTAATTAATATGAGGCCCTGTCTTCTCTTCTATTCCACCTTCAGCGAATTTCTTTTTTTCTTTTTATGGTACTGGGGATTGAACCCAGGGGCATTCTACCTCTGAGCTACACCCCAGCCCTTTTTATTTTTGAAACAGGGTCTCACTAGGTTGTTGAGAGTCTCACTACTTGCTGAAGCTGTCCTTGAACCTGCAATCCTCGTAGCTCAGCCTCCCAAGTACTGGGATTGCAGGCGTGGGAATTTCTTATGCCAGTGATTCTCAAAGTGTTTTCCGTGGACCCCTGGACATCCCCAGGGTCCTTTCAAGGAAGCACACAAGTTCAGTACTAGTTTCATAATAAGCCAGGATATTAGTTGCTTTTTCACAGTGTCGACATTTTCATTGGTGGAGCAAATGCAAAAAAAAAAAAAAGAAAAAATGTGAAACTCCTGGATAACATATGTAAAACGGCACCATCTAAGGTAGGGGCACCAAACGGCACTAGCAGTGAGTATAAATGTCACTGCCTGCACCCACAGACTAGTGTCACTTACCACTGACATCAATAAAACACAAAACACAAAAAGTATTCATTTTATTAAATGTTGACCCTTGAGCACATATCGTTTTGATATGCTGTGTGAAGAAATGAGAAATTCTCATAAAGACCTCAGTGTATACTGGTTATGATTTTGATTCAAGGAAAATCACAGTGCAATTATTCCAGTTGTGAGCTGAACTAGTTGCCTTTTTTAAAAAAAAATAGAATTCCATTTTTACTGGAAAATAAACTATGATTATTCAGATATGGGTATTTGGCAGACATATTCCCTGAAATGAACAAAGTAAGATTATCACTTCAAGGAAACAGTTGAAAGTATTTATTGACAATAATAAAATTCCAGCTTTCAAGTGAAAATGAGAATTTGAGAAAACTTGACAGCATATCAATACTTAAAGAATTTATGATGAAATTGGTGGTATTAATGAAAGTGATTATTTGATCTTGAAATGTGTCAACAATGGGAAGATCTGCATAACTCAGTGAATCAATATTTTCCAAATGACCAGTGCTTGATCCTGGTACAAGATAGACCTGTGGATTTTTAATGCAGTAAAGTGCAGAAAGTATGGTTTCAGAAACCAACAGTTAAGAAACTACTTCTTGTCAAATTGTGGTGTCAAATCAGAAAGGAATAACCATGATTATCTAAAAAGGCTGTTAGACTGCTCCTCTCATTCCAGCTACAGATCTGTATGAGGCCACATTTTCTTCATCTACTTTCAACCAAAACAATGTATCCCATCAGATTGGATGCAGAAGCCACCACGAAACCACAGCTGTTTTCCATTAAGCCAGACATTGAAGAAACTTATAAAAATGTAAAACAATGCCACTCTGCTAATATTTTCATTTAAAGTATCTTATCTATATGCTTAAGCAATGGACTTGAGATTTTAATGAAGAAGTAAATTAAAAATTTTTTTCTTAAATTTTATTCTAATACAACAGACATTACTTAGGTATAACCCATGTAAACAAATATCTCTGGGATCTTTAGTCATTTTTTAGATGATTAAGAATGTCCTGAGACCAAAATGTTTGAAAAACATTTTCCTAGGCCTTGTTCGATTCCGATCTCAAAAATCACAAATCTAAAAATAAGAATTGCATGTTTGAACCTCTAAGCCAGCTTACTAACAGGTATGGCTTGGGATTTGTTTTTTGACAGGGTCTTGCTAAGTTGCCCAGGCTGGTCTTGAACTTGCAATCCTCCTGCCTTAGCCTCCAAGTCCCTGGGATAACAGGCCTGTGGCACTGTACCCTCTGCTTGGGGATATTTGAAGCCATTTCTGAGTTTAAAAGAATTAATTTCTAACTAAAGAATATGAGTCATATGGTAGGCAAGGATGGCTTAGGGCCCAGAAAGACCCTTAATATTTTCTCCCCTGTTGATTTTCAGGTTAAAGCTCTCTATACTGTCCAGTTGGATGTTAATGTATAGCCATAACGTTTTCATCAATAGAAGACACAATTCTAATCTGACACTTTAAATGCCTTATCCTGCCTGAGGTGTGTATTACACATGATGCAAAAATGTCTGCCACCAAGAGCTGTCCTTGATAGAATGCCAGTGTGTGAACCCAGGTACCCGTGTCCCAGAACCTTCCCGAACAGACGTTACCCTGCGGTGAAGGTTCCTATGAAATCAACATGACTTAATTACATTCATCACACTCAAAATCAAATTCTATGCCAATGATACATGGCACTTGGAGCTTATTTTACAAACATTAACTAATTAATCTGCAAAACATCCCTAAGAGGCAAGGCATAATGATATATGAGCTGACAACCTAATTATATCTAATTATTCATAAGATTTCCCCCTTCCAAGTATTTTCTATTGCCAGTTCACAGGAGTGGGCCTGCTAAGTTCTTAAATCAGATGTGGAAATCAACTATCTGTTATTCCATCCAGAATTCTTTTGCTACAAAGCACATTTCCTTGTGTACCAGATCAACCTGTACTATTTCCCACTGAACAGCTCATGGAAAAGCCTCCAAACCTTAATCTAGTACTGAACTCACAATTCTGCATCTTAAACATATTATTTGCTCCTTTTTTACTTACAAGTAATTTTGATGATTACCTCCCCCCAATTGCTCTGACCAATCTGGCTCTTCTAACCTCTTTTCTTTCTAGAGTACCTTTCCGATGCAAAGATACTCACAGGCCTATCATCCTTGTGGTTTCCTTTCCCCCAATTTTGTAATCAGATGGCCAAAAGTTGCTTTCTCTCTGCATTCCTTCCCATTGTCTCCCTCTCTTGAGTCTTTTTTGAGTTTCCTTAAGCTGTTGGCATTGACTACTTTCTCTTTTCACAAGAAATTCAATTTTGTTTCATATGACAATTTCATTTTGGCTTCTAAATGTTCTCTTCTACAGCAAGGTGGGCTTTCAAAGTACATGCCATGTGTTCAAAAACATTGCTCGAGGGCATATTGTTAAGTGGGATGTTACCATTTGTGAAAAAAGGGGCATTATACAATTATGTTTAAAATTCATCAATTATGTCCAAAATGAGAAATAAATAACAATTTTTATGTGAACTGTGTTAGTCAGGATTCTTTGGAGAAACAGAACCACGTGTGTGTGTGTGTGTGTGTGTGTGTGTGTGTGTGTGTGTGTTTCTATGTGAGAGAGAGGTTTATTTTAAAAAAATAGCTCACGCGATTGGGGGGCCTCATAAGTCTTAAAATCTGCAGGACAGGCCAGGAGGCTGGAAATTCTAGCCAGAGTCTATGTTTCAGTCTTGAGTCTGAAGGCAATCCGTAGGTGGAATTCCCTTTTCCAGGGGAACCTCAATCTTTGCTCTTTAGGGCTTTAACAGATTGTCTCAGTCAACATTCTCACTGCCATAATCCAAAAAGCCTGACCACACAACTTAGAGGAAGGAAGATTTATTTGCTCACAGATTTTGGAGATTTCAGGGTTCAGTCCATGTCAGGCTGGGGTCTGCAAAGCTGATGGTGGGAAGGAAAGAGAGAGAGAGAGAGAGAGAGAGAGAGAGAGAGAGAGAGCTGCTCCTCACATCATGGAGGCCAGAAGCAAGAGTGAGCAAGCAAGCAAGGGTATTCAAACACAAAAGCACAGTCCCTAAGGCCATCTCTCCCAGGGACCCTCCTTCTCCAGCCATACCCCACTGGCCTAGGTTACCACCCAGTAAATCTATTACAATGGATTTATCTACTGATGAAATTACAACCCTCACGACTTAATTATATCAATTCTGAATCTTAATTCATGAGCCCTTCAGGGCACATTCTACATCTACCCATAACACAGATTGAATGAGGTCTACCCACATTATAGAAGGTAATCTGCTTTACTCAAAGTCTACTGATTTAAATATTATTCCTGTCAAAAATACCTTTGCAGCAACATCTATACTGGTGTTGTACCAAACAACTGGGCACTACAGTCTAGCCAAGGTGACAAATAAAATTGGCCATCGCAAGGGCCTACCTTGTTTGAGAAGGCATTTAAGGTGACTGTATTCTCTATATTTTTGTTATCCTCCCAACTAACAAAGTACTTCCTCTACGAGGCATGTACTTACTATTTACTTGGTGGTGAAGTTAATGAACGTGTGCTAGGCTTGTGTTTCCAATAAAGTTGTGAGCTCGGGGGACAATATTTATCTGCATTTCCTGTAACTATGGAAATGATATAACCCAAATTTTCCAGGGTAGTACTGATTCCAAGTGCCCTGTCCCATTGTCACACCATGTGTCCTGGTTTTCAGTTTTAGAAATCATGGCCTCCATACCTCTAACGAGTAGTTGCATGCTGAACACAGTCCATAAATCTCCACAAACACTTACTGATTGAAATGGAATTTCCAGCCAGTGGATATTTTGTTTAAAATATGACAAAATACAACTGGGGGAAATTATCATTTATTCCTGAGACACAAAATGCAATCTGGTCCTTGTGTTTTATATGTTCCATGTCCAGTTTTCAGGGTGTGGTTACAATGAATTGCTGAGCCAACATGAAGTAAGACACTTCAAGGACAAGTTTAAACAGGGTTGAGCATTGTTTTAGGGTGAGTAAACTTGCAGGTAATGTATCTAGAGAATACATAGAAAGGGTAGGGCACAATTAGGAAAAGAAAAGGCCCTGTTAACAGGTTCTCTATGCAGGTAATAAAACCTTATGCCTTTCGGAGGGGGGCTGAACTTTTTACTACATAAGAAGACAGTAGAATCTAAGAATAAATACAACATTGAGAGTTGTCTTTTTTCCAATAAAAATTACTTGGGGCTTTTCTGGACCACTGAAATTATTTTCCTATTTTATAATCTGATGTGATTTTGAAAACCACTGGTGTGTTCCAAAATGATATCTCAAAAGAGTACAAATTATACCACTTGGAATTTTGATAGCCCTGGTGAAAATTTAAAGTTATTATTTAAAACATGAGTGATGAATTATCTTCAGGGGAGCCAGAAAGTGCCTGAACCAAAAGCCTTCAGATGCTCAGTCAAAAAATTAGCAAGATTTGGTGACAGCTTGGGTACAACGGGTGAAGATATGGGAGGAATGAAAGATGTTGTAGCTGTGTTAGGATACTGAAATTATGCTGATCTCATGACTAGAGACAGAAAAATGAGGACAGGGAATCAGTTTGGAATATGGAATAGAGGAGTGGAGGCGCTGAGTGATATTAAGGATGCTGAATTTAATCAAAACATGGAAATGCACTGTAAACAGCTGGGCATGCGGGATAAGAATGCAGGTGAGAGAAATCAGAGCCAGAGCTGAAGTTCCCAGGATCTTTACCACAGAGTTTAAATAAAGTCCAAACTATTTACCATGATTGTCCATCGCCATCCCAACATATCGTCCAAGCCACAGATATACTCTTCCTGGACTCCAGCAGGAAGCAGGCCCCCTCTGGGACATGTGTGTGCTCCCCGCTGACCTGGATGCTGGCCTCATTTCCCCACCCCACATCCATCAACCCATACCCCAACTTTAACTCAGTCCTCAAGTCTCACATTAGATGTTGCTTCCCTGACTGCCTACACACACACACACACACACACACACACACACACACACACACATACACACTCCTGTGCCAGGTTAGTCACCCGGCTAGGAGCTTCCAAAGTACCTCTAACATTTACTCCCCCATTACACTGTACTATAAGACCCTGCTTGCTCATCTGCCCTTATCACTCAAGTTTAAGGTTCCCCAGGGCAGGAGATCTTTCCTGCACATTACTGGTTTTATAACTCTACTACACTTAGTAGCACTCAAATTGAATGAACAAATGAATTATTAGAAAGGGTTGAATACAAGCAAATTTACATTGGATAAAGCTCTCCAAAGGTATGCCCAAAAAGGACAAGGGTGATTTGAAATAGTCAAATAACAAGCTTGGAAGTGTTTGGAAATGTTGATTCCCTGTTGTGTATGTGTACCTTGTGGAGTGAATGTTGGGATTTGGGTGTGTCATTCTGATGTGGTTTTTCTGGCAAGACAGGTAAGGTAAGCCACATCCACGTGAATTAGTGAGTCAATCTTCCAAGAAGTTGGAAGCTCTTCTCCAGGGCAGCCACCTGGGAAAGAAGTCGCTCCTCAGACAGGAAGTGAGCTGAGGATGGGCTTGGGGAGGTGGAAGGAGGCTTGCTCTGGCTTCCTTGGTCTGTTCTTCCTTATATAGGTAGAGTAGACACTGGACATGTGTGGCTATTGAGCACTTGAAATGTGCTGGTCTGAACTGAGATATATTCCAAGTGTGAAACTCACACCAGAATTCCAACTTTGTACAAAAAAAAATTGACTAATAGTTTTTATATTGATTACATGTCAAAATTATATTTACTATTTAATGGATAAAATAAATTATTAAGATTTATTTCATCTGTTTCTTTTTGCCTTTTTTATGTGACTTCTAAAATGTTTAAAATTCCAAGTGTGGCCTGCTTAATGTTTCTAGTTGACTGCCCTGGTCTAGACTTAAGAGGAGGTCTAGACATCTCTTATATCCTCCTGGTTGGATCCATTAGGGCAGCAGATAAACCAAGCCTGAAAGCCTGAGAACTGAGCCTTCTCTTGTAAGGTAAAATGATTTATGAGCAGCTCTGTTTCATTCTCACCATTAGGAAAGGCTTTCTTTCTGTTGCTGCTATGTGCTGGGCACTGCAGGATATACCGGGTGGTCCTACCCTCCCAGTCTTGCTATCTAGATACATAAGTCATCTCTCTCCCCCACCAGGAGATTTTTTCCTTTTACTTCTTTCGTCATTAGAGGAAAAGGCACGGGGGCAGGAAGCACAACATGTGTCATTATTCGCTATAGTTTGGATCTTGAATGTCCTGCAATGGTTCATGTGTCAAAGACTTGGTCCCCAGGGTGGAGCAGTTGTAAAGCTGTTGTGGGTTGGATCTGGAACATCCTCCAAGGCTCGAGTGTTGAAGGCTCAGCCCCAGGGCAGCAGTGTTTGGAAGTGGGGCTTTGGGGAAGTGACTGGATTAATCCACTGATGGATTCATCAGTTGACAGCATTATTGGTGGAAATTGTAGGAGGTGGGAAATTGAAGGGAGTGGGTCCTTGGGGGCATGCCCTTGGGGACTACATCTTGTCCCTGGCCCTTTCTCTCTCTCTGCTTCCCAGCTGCCCTGAGGTGAGCCACTTTCTTCCACCACACCCTTCTTCCATGGTGCTCTGCCTCATCTCAAGCCCAAAGCAATGGAGCCAGCCGATCATGGACCTCTGAACAATGAGCCAAAATAAACTTTCCTCGTTTAAGTCACATTTCTTATGCATTTTGTCACGACAACAGAAAGGTAACACTGAAGTGGTGGAACCTTTAAGGGGAGGTCTTTAGGTACTGGGGCATGCTCCTGAAAGTGATCATGGATTCTCAGTCCCTTCCTCTTTCCCTTTGCTCCCTGACTCATGATACAAGCAGCTTTTCTCCACAATGTGCTTCCACCATGATGTGCTGCTGCCTTGCCTAAAAGTAATGGAATTAGCTGGGCGCAGTGGCACATGCCTGTAATTCTAGTACTTGGGAGGCTGAGACAGAAGGGTTGCAAGTTTGAGGCCAGCCACAGCAACTTAGTGAGACCCTCAGCAACTTAGCAAGACTCCATTTCAAAATAAAAAAGGTTGGTGGTGTAGCTTGGAGGTAGAGTGCCTCTGGTTTCAATCCCCAGTTAAAAAAAAAAAGGCAATGGAATCAATTGATCATGGGCTGGGACCTCCAAAACTGTAAGCCAAAATAAGCCTTTTCAGCCAGGTATGGTGGCACATGCCTGTAATCCCAGGAGGAATTACAGGACTTGGGAGGCAGAGATAGGAGCATAGCAGATTTGAGGCCAGTCTCAGCAATTTAGGGAAACCCTGTTTCAAAAAGGGGGAAGGGCTGGGGGCTGAGTAGAATTCCGTTGTGTGTATAGCCCATAATTTTGTAATCCATTCATCTGTGGATGGAAACCTAGGCTGGTTCCATAGTTTGGCAATTGTGGATTGTGCTGCTATAAAGATAGATATGCATGCATTACTATGGTGGTCTGGTTTCAAGCCCTTTGGGTAGATACTCAGGAGTGGTGTCGCTGGGTCACATGGTGGTTCCATTTCCATTCTTCTGAGGACCCTCCACACTGACCTCTAAAATGACTGCACTAATTTGCAACCCCACCAACAATGTTTCAGAGTTCCTATTTTCCACATCTCACCTGCATTTATTATTATTTGTATTTTTGATGATTGTCATTCTAATTGGGGTTAGGTGAAACCTCAGTGTAGTTTTGATTTGCATCCTTCTGATTGCTGATGATGTTGAACATTTTTTCATATATTTATTGGTCATTTGTATTTCTTCTTTTGTGCAGTGTCTACTTAGTTCACTTGCCCATTTATTATTATTTTTTTAGTGGTAAGTTTCTTAAGTTCTTTGTATATTCTAGTCCTCTATTGGAGGAGTAGCTGATAAAGGTCTCCCATTCTGTTGGCTCTCTATTAAGGTTCTTAATGGTTTCCTTGCTCATTGAAGCTCTTTAATTTAATGCAATCCCACTTTTCAATCCATGTTTTAATTTCTTGTGCCTTGGGGGTCTTATTGAGGAAGTTTCTACCAGTGTCTATATGTTGAACATTGTTTCTAGGCCCTTTTCTAGTAATTGCAAAGTCTCTGATCTAATTTCCAGGTCTTCGATCCATCCTGAGTCGACTCCTGTGCAGGATGAGGAGCTGAGATTTATGCTAAGTGATTTTAGTCAGTCACAAAAAATTAAAAGTCAGATGTTTTCCCTCATATGTGGAAGCTAGGGAGAAATTGTGATACAAAAGGGACTCTAGACAAAGGAGGAGAAACCCTAGTGGGGCCTAAGGGAGGAAAGGAGATTGGATGAGGGAAACACTTCAAAGGACATGATGTACATATACAAAATTATCAATGTCAATCTCAATAACATGCAGGGGGAGGGAGCAGGATGGGAGTTGGAGGGAGGCTCACCGAGTGCTGTGTGCATGTATGTCTCTATCACTCTGAACTTCACCATGATGTATGATTACAATGCACCAATAAAAAAAATAATAAAAAAGGGCTGGGGGCATAACTCAGAGGTAAAATGCCCCTGGGTTCAATCCCCAGTGCCGAAAAAAGCACTTTTTCTATTTGTAAGTTAATTATCTCAGGTATTTTATTAAAGTAATGAAAAGCTAGCTAACACGTTATTTTTGCTTTTTTAAAATTTAACATACTTTTATTGGTGCATTGTAATTATACATCACAGTGAGGGGCAGAGTGATAGAAAATACATGCACCAACACTTCGTGTGTTCCCTCCAGATCCCACCCCACTCCTTCCCTCTCCCATACATGTTATTGATATTGGTATTGATAATTTCGTATATGTACATAGCATAATTTGACTGGCTTCTTTCATCAAGTCTCCTCCACCCCCTCAATCTTCCTCCCTCAACCCCCTTCCACTGGAGTCTCTCCTCCATCATCTGATGTCCCTTTTGTTTCCCAATTTCTCTCTAGCTTCCATAGATGTGAGAAAACACACAACCCATAGAATCTCACTTAGCATAATATTCTCTAGTTCCATCCATTTTCCTGCAAATTACATAATTTTGTTCTTTTTTATGACTGAGTAAAATTCCACTGTGTGAATGTACACCACAGTTTCATAATCTATTCATCTGACAGACACCTAGACTGGTTCCATAATTTGGCTATTGTGGATTGTGCTGCTAGAAACATGAATATGCATGTATCATTATAATATTCTGACTTCAATTCCTTTGGAAAGATACCTAGGAGTTGTATAGCTGGGTCATATAGTGAGAATATATAGAATGTGAAAGAACATGTCAATAAAGAAATTTTTTTTATTGTGATTAATTTTTTTATTGTGTGTATGATATGTTTACTCTGTGTCAGTCATTGCCAAGTACTTCGCATTCTTATCTTCTGGAATCTTCATTAATCACCTTACAAAGCAGAAACTACTGTTATTCCAATAAATAAGAGGAAGCTGGCCTTTGGGGAAGTAAGATAACTTGCCCAAGGCCTCATGCTGCTCAGGGACACAGCAGAGTTGAAACCCAGGTTGGTCTGAATGCTGGTGCTCCAGCTAATCGCCAAGCACACCACTGTATTTCCCTGCAAATATTAATAGCCACACTCCAGTTTGCTGAAATGTAGTGCCTTCCAAGGCCTCTCTCTGTTTCCCTAAGTCAGCAGGGAAAAAGAAAAACTTTAAATGTAATGTGAAGAAGATAAAATTCCTGTAGACGCCTACTTCAAAATTGGAAACTTTCTGAATGACCATCTAGTCCAAACCTCTCATTTCACTGAAGAGAAAACAAGGCCCAGGGAGGTACAGGGCCTTGCCCAAGGTCACACAGCTGGGTAGCAGCAGAGCCAGGACTGAAACACATGTGGCTTCTCCCAGCGTGCGACTGTCTCATAACCCACGCTGTCCCTGAGAATGGAAAGATGCCTGGGGAGATGGAGAGCAGTGGGGGGGGGGGCGTGGGGGCTACCCTGTGGCTGCCAGGAGACAAAGCTTACCCCGTCTTTTCACACACATCATTCCCTTCCTGTCCCCAATGCACTCAGAACCCAAAGAGGCCACGGCGCTGAGGGGGCCTGCAGAGAGAATGACCAGAACTGTCCCTGCTGCCTTTACTGTCGAAGACACATGGCTGGTGGGGGTGCACACAGGCCCAACAGAACACAAACATCACCCCCGTGCATGAAGACAAGGAGAGGGTTTTTTCTTTCCTGGCTTCTCTTTAAACATGCACACCATGAGAGGGATGGTTCCAAGGGAGCATGCGCGAGTTGGTGGCATCGCTGTGGTACTTGACAGGTTTCCGAAGCCATGTCTGGAAGGGGAAGCCTGCCGAGACGCAGATGACACGCCATGCTGATCCTGGAAAAAAAATCTCACACGCAGCAAAAAATTCTAATTAGCAATCTGGGCCGAAAGCTGTTCCTGGAGGCTGCTCTCCAGGCACTGAGCTGCTCCGTGGCGCAGGTGCCCCCACGCCACCACTCAGTGTCCCTGCACACACGCTTGTGCTTTCTGCCTTCGTCCAGGTGTGGGGCCCTCCTGCCGTTCCCCTCTGTCCTGACATTTCTTCTGGCTCCACTCTTCTCTTGGGCCTTGCCCAAGGACCTGGCCTCCTTGAAGCTTTTCTAGACCAGGCCTGCCTGGTCAGTGGCTACTTGGGGCATTTTCTTCTTGGCCAGGAGCACAGGAGCAAGTGCAATCAGGTGACACCTCTGAAGGTCTTGGCCCAGAACTGTCACTCGATCTACGTTTCTCCAATGGCCCAAGCCAGTCATGTGGCCAAGCCCACATTCACTGGGAAGATGCTGCCAGGGGGAGGAACAGCAGGCACTGAGCAATGGGTAGGGACCATAATGCAAATATCCCTGTTTGTGGGCATGAAGAATTGGGACCCATGATCCCCTCTGCCTGCTCCCTGTACCTTCCTGAACCAGGTTGTGAAGACAGATACCAGGGGCGACTGTGACTGTGATCCCACCAAGTGGAACTGATCGGAGGATGACGCCCATTCCCCACATCTGGTGACCTGGCTCTGCCCTGCCTTCCTGGGTTTTAATTATGACCTCATGAATTTCCCTCTGAATTGGGATCCTGTCGCTCACACGCCATGAACCCTAGCAAGTGCATTCTCTTATTTCAAGTTGTCGGCCTTTTGTTCTATGCTTGGCTCCTCTCTCTCTAGAATAGGAGTTGGCAAGCTGTGACCCAGGGGTCACATCCAGCCAGCCTCCTGTTTTGTAATTAGAGTTTCATTGGAACACAGCCACGTCCCTTTGTCTGTGGTGACTTCCATACTGCAATGGCAGAGTTGCATTATGAGCCCCTTCCAGTTGCAACAGAGACCATATGGTCCACAAAGCCTAAGATATTTACTGTCTAGCCCTTTACAAAAGATGTTTGCTAACCACTGCTCCAAAAGATGTTGGCTGTACAACCTCTCTGGCCAGTCTCAGCCACCTGTATGCTGGTGACTTCCAAATCTATTTCCTTGGTCCCGCCCTCACCGCTGAACCTTGGTATAGCTCTGCACATCCATTTCTGGTTGGATGCCCCACACGTTCCTCAAATTCAATGAGTATTAAACTCACCCTTTCCCTGTCAATTGGTCCTCCTTTCCTCTTCCGCCTCAGTCAATGGTGCTGCCTTTGCACCCAGTAGCCCCAACTAGAACACATCTTAGACTCTTCCTTCCCTTCTTCCCTCTGCTCCATCAGTAGGTTGAGCCGGTTGCCTTTCTAAGCCTGTCTTAAATCTCTCTCCTTTTCTCTAGCCTTTCTCATATGCCCTCACCTGAGCATAGCAGCCTCCTGACCTGTCTCCCATCTGTAGTGTTTCTCTACTTGAACCACACCCGCCCTCCAGCAGAGGTCTTTCATAGCCTCAGTTCGGTCCTGCTGCTTCCTTATCTAAAATGACTCCACGCTTCCCTCATTAAATGTCAACTCCAGCCTTGAAAAGCAGACATGCAACAACCTCAATTTCCTCTACCCTTATTTTAGGGCACATAACCCCTCTGTATCTTGGATTCAACCCACTGTGGATTGAAGATAGGGAGAGAAAAGGTGTCTGACCCGAGCACATGTTTTTTTCCTGTCATTAGTCCCTAAACAATGCAGTATAACAACTCTTTATATAGCATTTACATTATCTTAGGTATTATTGATGATCTAGAGGTGATTTAAAGTATGTGGGAAGATGCATGCAGGTGCTATGCAAATGCTATGCCAGTTTATATAAGGGACATGAACATTCTCAGTGTTCGGTTTCTGCAGTGGTTCTAGAACCAAACCTTTATGGATATGGAGGGACCACTCTATCTCATCTTATCCAAGGCCATTGTAAAACTGCTTCATGTGGATCCATACAGACTACAGCGTCTGCTGCCTCCGCACCTTTACTTGGGCCGGTCCCTCTGCCAGTCCTGTTTGCCCCTGACTCCTCTCCTTGCTTTGACTCACTCATCTCAGGATGCACTGCAGCCAGCATCCCTTTCAGGTAGCCTTCCCAGCCACACCTGCCTTCCCAGCCTGAGCTGACTGCATCTTCTTTGTCCTCTCCCACCCTCCTACTGAAGTTAATGTGTAAACTGGAGTCTGTTTGGCTAGTCTGTTCACTCTACAGCACAAGCTCTGGAGAGCGGGGCCTGGGCTTATGCAACTTCCTGTCCTGGGCTCCTGGCTCAAAGTTAGCACTGAATAAACTGAGCTGAACTGCAAGGTGTTCTTCACTCTCTGTTATTTAATATTCACAAAGCCTAGCCAGACATGGTGGTGCACACTTGTAATCCCAGTTCTTGGGAGGCTGAGACAGGAGGATCACAGGTTCACAGCCAGCTTCCGCAACATAGTGAGACCCTGTTTCAAAATAAAAAAAAAATAGGACTGGGGGTGTAGCTCGGAGGTAGAATGCCCCTGGGTTCCATCCCCAGACCAAAATAAATAAATAAATAAATACATTAAAAAATTCACAAAGCCTTTGAGATAAGTATTATTGTGTCTACTTTAAGAATTAGGAAACTGAACCTCAGAGAATTTGCCCAAAGTCATGCAGCTGATGAGCAGAGCAAGGCACATAATCCAGATCCACACATCCTCAACTTTTGGAACTTTGGACCACAAAACCTTGTGTTTTTGTCTGGATTGGTCTTTGGTATTAGTTATGAAATAAAGTTATAAAAAAGCATATATGAGCTGGGCATAGTGGCACATACTCATAATCCCAGTATTTGGGAGGCTGAGAGGGGGGATCGCAGAGTTGAGGCCAACCTCAGCAACTTAGTGAGACCCTGTTTCAAAATAAAAAATAAGATAGGGCTGGGGGGGTATAGCTCAGGGGTAAAACACCCCAGTAAACACACACACACATGCACACACACACACACAGAATATATGACATAAATGTGTATCTTTACAAATGATAATAAAATGAATTCCCGTGTAATCCACCACCCAGTTTAGGAAATAGAGCATTGCCAATACCAACTATGCAAGGTTTGTGTTTGTCTTCCCTTGCTTTGCTTTAGGTTTTCCCACATCTAAATATCTTTCTAAACAGTGTATTATAGTACTATATATAACTTTCTATGGATTTGTTTTTTTTTTTTTTTTTTTTGCGGTACCAGGGATTGAACCCAGGGGCGTTCTGCCTCCGCGCTACATCCCCGGCCCTATTTTTTATACTTTATTTTGAAACCGGGTCTCACGAAGTTGCGGAGGGCTTTACTAAGTAGCTGAGGCTGGCTGCGAACCCGGATCCTCCGGTCCCAGCCTCCCAAGTACTGGGATTACAAGCGTGTGCCACCACGCCCGGCATGGATTTGGTTTTTAAACCTTATATTACATTGTGGGATTCACACATGTCAATGTGGGTACTGGGTAAGTGACATTCAGAAAATTGCATTGCTGTATAATATTCCATTGTAGAAATGTATCAAAATTTATTTGCCCACTATTCCTGTTGATGGACACTTAAGCTATTTCTAGTTTTCTCACTGTTTCAAAAGTGCTGTTATCCTTGTACATCTCCCCTGCTGTTAATGTACAGAAGTTTTTTGGGGGATGTACCTAAGAGTTTGAAATTCATATGCACATCCGTATCTTTATCAAATACTGCCAAACTCTTTCCAATGTCTGTGGTATCAGTATTGAATAAGAATTTCTGTTGCTCAATACCTGTACCACTTCATGGCATATACAGTTTTTAAATTTTCTTTTTGCCAACCAGCAGGTATAAAAATAGTTCTCACTGGGAGTTTTAATGTGTATTTTTCTAGCTATTGGTGAGATAGAAATATTTTGTATGATTATTAGCCACTCATATTTTTCTTATTAAAAATGCCTGTTTATTTTTTTGCCCATTTTTCTACTGGGTTATCTGATTCTTTTCTTTTTCTTTTTGGTGCTCGGGATCAACCACAAGGGCTCATGCATGCTAGACAAGCACTCTACCACTGAGCTACATCCACAGCCCTGATTTTTCTTACTGACCTGTAGGAACTATTTATAATTTCTGGATGTGAATCCTTTGATAGTCTTATATATGACAAATAAGGGTTCTCAATTTGTGACATCTTTTCACACTTTATGCTGTTTACTTCTGTGTAAAAATTCTTAATGTTATTGAAATTGCATTTATTAATCTTTTCCTCTGTGGTTTGTATTTTTATCTGTTTAAAGAATCCTTCTCTATTCTAAGACTATAAATAGTAATAGCCAGCACTTATTGAATACTTTCTATGTTTCAGGTACTTGTTATTTCCCTTTTATGGATAGATGAATGGAAGGGTCAGATAAATTAAGCAACTAGATCAAATTCACACAGCAAATAAGCAGGGATGTCGGGATTTGAACATAGCCTGTCTTCATTATTTGCACTTTAACAACTACCAAACTGCATTCTGTATGGATTGCCTCATCATGTTATTCTAACAAAATTAAAGTTTTGCCTTTCTCATTAAAGTCTATAATCTGGATTTGGTTTTTGTGTATGATATGAGACACCCGAATTAAACTTGGAGCCTTACACTCATCATTTGTGAAATGCTTATTGTAAGACAACTAGTGTTGGCTGATTCTTGCAAAAGTTGAATTTTTTTTTAAAAAGTTTCATTTTTGCTGCAAGTGGATGATCCCAAGAGAGGTGAGAAAAATGTACCCCTTCTTTCCAAGGTCGTGGTGAAATCTAGCTTCAAATGATTGTGGCACCAGAATAGAATTCTTTGAATTAACTGAGCAACATAGATCTCAGGGTTGCAGACTGAGGATAGGAAGTTGATCAAACACTCTGGCATCCTGCAAGTGAACAGGATATCCCCTGAAGAACCCCACAAGAGACAGAGGCCATCGCAAAGCACAGAACAGTCTCCACAGCTCCGCCTACTCCACTGGGACCAAAATAGTTCACATGGCAGGAATGCCGCCTCCTTGTGAACCCTGTGGGAAGGAACTCTGGTCACGAATTCTGCATTTCAACCACCCCCACACACTAGGACAGCAGCAGCAATGGCGATGGCGTCTTGGAATCTGCTGAACAACACGACGTAGGCTATACCTCACATCTTTCTGCACCAAGTACTGTCTGCTTCCAAAATGAGAGGGCTTCAACAAATATAAAGAAACTGGAAATGATTTTTAAGTTAAACAGAGTGAAGATGAGTTGAGCGTAGCGGACAATAGGGGCTGAGTAAAAAAAAAACTCTCTCAGGGCAGGTTTAAAGCATGTGAACTTTCTTATGTCGATGGGGAGGATTTGAGGCTTTTAAAGAGGAAAGTAACACGGTCTGTTTAGTATTTTGTTGGCTAGAGACTACAAGACTACTTGCAAACTGGCTGATAGAAAACATTGAAGAGTGATTGTGCCAGGCTCCTCTGGTTCCCCTACGCCACCCTCACTCCATCCTTGTTCTTCCTGGCTGACAGAGCTCACCTCCCACTCTCAAGGCTGCAAATGCCCCAGAATCACTTTCCCAGCCTCCCTTGCAGGTAGAATATGGGCATGTGACCCAGTCCTGGCCAATGAGATCTGAGGAGGAAGACTGCCAAGGAGATTGTGGAAAAAGTTTTCTAAAGGGACCAGGTCAGTATCTTAGACATGACAGAGCAGATATATCAAAATGACATCATAGAACTGTTGGAGTGAGTCCTCAGCTCAGAACCTCAGGATCTGCAGGGTCTGTGGCTAACATGACGAGTTTCAGCACGCACCAGTCAGGCATGGACAGAGATTTATTTGGGGGGAAAGGGAAGAAATATACACTCAAGAGAGAATGCAGGCCACCTTGAGATGAGGAAGGCATTTTAGGGAGTTCAGGGCCCTTTTCTTATAGGGGATTTTCATGAGGGGTGGGCTAGAGGAGGTCTGTGAGGATGATCTCAGTCAGGTAGTCCCCAAGGCAGTTTCTGGTAGTCTGGTCAGCTTTAGGGAGAATGCTCTCAGTCCGGTAGTCCCCAGGCAGTTCCTGGTGGTCTGGTCAACCTTAGGGTCCTCAGGCTGATTGGGGTCCTCATTAGCTGATTGACAGATAAGCTGGAGAGTGTCCTAAATTATAGGTTTCTCAAAATATCGTACCTGTCTTGTTATCAATGCACAAGGCAATTATAGTTTCTTTTAGTTAACTCTAGGATCTACAGATTTCCCAGGAATTTGGGAGAGTCAGGCCTGGGAAAGAGAACTGGTTTGTGGAGTAGGGGCTGAAGCACTTCAGCTCCAGGTTCTTATATTAAAGGTATAGTTTACTTTTCCTTCCTGTCTGTCTCCTTTCTACCTTTTATTTCTTCTATCCTACATCAGAACCACATACAGAAACATTCCTTCTGAGATAACAGATGCTTATTGCTTAAAACACTTTTATCTGGAGAGTCTGTTACTTGTACCCTAATGCATATCAAGAGAAAGAAGCACTTGATAAAGTCACCAAGGCGAGTTAATGTGATGTTGTAGAAAGCAAAACAAATAGACAGCTTTTCCTTCAGATACTATTTAAATAAATCAGCCTCTTAAAACTGGGACAAGTTAACTCCATTAACTGTTCACTGGGCATTTTGCTGGCTGCAGCAAGAAACTACACAACTCCCTAGATCATTTTTTTTTTTTGTATCTGAAATTAATTTTTCTCACTTTCTTGTCTCATTTGCACATTTCCACTAAGGAACAATCACAGCCCTCTCCTGGCCAGGCAGCAATTCCCTTTTCTCTGAGGTCTCTTTTTCATGAAAGTCAGCACACATTATATAAGAAGAATCTCATCATTGTGTAAAGAATTCCAAGTCCCAGCACTTCAGGCAACAATATAGATTCATGGAATCCTCCAAGCCAGAGAGACCTGACAGATCATTTCCAGCAACACAGAATTTGAAAACAGGTACCAGAACATCTGGTTAGAGTTCTTGAGATCCTTCATAACACTTCTCTCCCATCCCAAATTTGTACTTAACAGTAGCTGGCAACTTTTCAGCTACTCCCTTGAACTTGTCTGAAGGAAACCCCATTCAGTTACCAATTCTCCAGCTATCACTGGGGGCTACCTTCTTTCCTGGCAGGTAGAGTTCCTAAGCCTCCCTCGAGTGTGGGCCCTGAGATTGAATGGCTGCGACCTTCATTCTCATATCGCTCACAGTGGTTTGGAAGAAGTGGTGACTTTTCCAGATGCAAACCATTTTAAATGCATAAGTGAGGTCCTTACACGTGTGCCAGGGACTGGAGTTGCGGGGCTGGGTTGGGCAATGGCTCCTTTCTCCCGGTTCACTGGGTCACTTGTTTAGGCGGGAAGGGCGGCGGCTCGCGGGCGGAGGAGGCCGCGCCGGGCGGCGGGGCGGGAGCCAGGTGGCCGGTGCAGCAGGAAGCGGCGGTGCGGGGAGGCGGCCCAGCCCGCGCCGAGCGCCGGGAGCCAGGCCTCAGCTAATGGCGGCGCGGGCGCCCGCGGGCCCCGGGGCCGCCACCTGGGCCGCCCTGGACGAGCTGGCCCGGAACTTCACGTACTGGGCGCCGGGCGCGGGCAACGGCTCGCTGTCGGGCGCGTGGTACCGCAGCCAGCAGGTAAGGGCGGCGCCTCCACCCCGCGCAGGCACCGTCGGCGGGCGCCGCGCCGAGGAGGGCCGGCCAGGACGCGGTGTTACCCTCGGCCGGCGGCGGGGACCCGGCCTCCCCGGACTCAGCCTCGGGAGCGCCCGGTGTGCAGCCCCGGCCTGAGCTCTCACCCGGGGACCTCGGCCGGCAGCGGGGACCCCGCCTCCCGGGACTCAGCCTCGGGAGCGCCCGGTGTGCGGCCCCGGCCTGCGCTCTCACCCGCCCTGACCCTCGGCCTCCCCGGACTCAGCCTCGGGAGCGCCCCGGTGTGCGGCCCCGGCCCCCGCGACCCCGTCTCCCGCCCTCTTCGCCCAGAGGGTCTCTGGGGCCTGGGGTGAACCCCCACTCGTTTTCACCCCAGGATCCTTTTACAGCTTAAAATAAAGTGGCACCCCACCGTCAGAAGCAGGACACTCATTAAGGGCATCCGAATGTCACCTCTGCGCAAATGCGCTGGGCCTGGGTCTCCAGGGCCTCCGCGCAGCGCTTGCATTTCGGTGTGAGGAGCACTGATATTCTCAGCTCTCTCTGTCTTCATCGCCGGCCTTGTGGGAAGACATTGTCGTCCTAAACAGCACCAGTTTATGCTGGAAATGTACATTTAACAATATCAAATGTGACCATATCAACGATGATTGGAGCTGCCCGTTTATTTTTGGCTGGGGCTAAGATAAAAAACACACACACACAAAAGAGAGCTGCCACTAGCAGCATTTATATTCTTTTAAGTGGGGGCAAGTGAGCTGAATGCAGTGGGTTGCAGGCTTGCTCCTGTTTTCATACGGGCGTTACTTTGTTCTTATTCTTTCAAAAAACCATGAGTGTTTTTAGTTTACAAAAATATAATCATAAAATATTTGTTGCATTTGATGTAAGTGGGGGATTTTAACCAATATCAAAGGTCTAGATTCCTTTCATGCTTGAAAAATGTCTTGGATATTAGTTTCTGAACTCAGATTACTTTTTTTTTGTATAAAGAATAAGACCTGGTGTGGTGGCACATGCCTGTAATCCCAGTACTTGGGAAGCTGAGACAGGAGGATGGGAGGTTCAAGGCCAGTGTGCAGTAACTTAACCAATACCCTGTTCCAAAACAAAATAAAATAGCTCTGGAGGTATAGCTCAGAGGTAGAAGGCCCCTAGGTTCAGTCCCCAGTCCAAAAAAAAAAAAAAGAGGAAAGAAAAAATAAATAAGCATGTCCACCTTGTATGTGTCCTGCAGAAGGGAGACTATTGTTTCAAATCTGCTTTACAAGATACTAATATGGGAAAAATGAGATGACGGAGAGACTTATCCCATTTCTCCTTGCTTCCACCCACAGGAGTTACAAATAAAATAATCACTTTTCATGGGAACTTCTTTGAATATATCTGTTATACTATGCTTATGCATTCCCAATAAAAGTTTAAGAATGTATTATTCCGTCTTGGTAAAAAAATTAGAAGGTTGGTAGATGTGCCCTTCCATAGATAGCTTCATCCAAAATAGAGGAAAATATTGTTTTCATAATGGAAACCTCTGCAGTCATAAGTTTTCTTAAACGTTTCCTGGAATTCTTAATTGTCTTGGCTCACTGATACCCCAACACAGGTTATCATGTGACATTAAATGTGAGGCAAATAATGTTTGCAAGGCTTAACTTGCCTTCGACAGTGCATATTTGTACATGTTAGAAAGGGTGTATCCAGTATATGCTAACTGAAATTACTGTGCTGACATCTAGACTTTTGTTGGTTTGAGATAAGGCTATATTGGCTTTTTCATTATTGTGCAAATTTTGGCAATCTTGTACGAGTGTGATATTTTATCCTTTCGGTAATTGCTGCAAGGATAATTACTTTTGTGTTTAGCAAAAGTAAAAGTTGATTTTTTTTACAAAATCCATTGAACACATATTGTATTGAGTGCCCTAGTGTTAGCCAGGCCAGTACAAATAAAATGGAGTCCAATTTTTTTCCCCTGTTTTGACACTAACTGATTTGAGATGGCTGAACATGAGGACAGTTTCAGAAAAACAAAGTATGACATTATGTTTGTGACTCCCACAATCATAATTAGCCTTGCTTGCTGGCTAGCCAAGGTTTAGTGATACTTATTTGTGTCCATTACTTTTATCACATCTGAAATATTTGCACAAGGTCTGTTTGCTAATAGCCCAGCTCTGGTTGGGCCTTTCACAGCGATGACCATCAGTGTTGATTAATTAACCTTTCTCAGTTGAGAAAGACTGACTTCCCTGAAATGCTTTCATGTAGTTGGTGAATATTTAGCAGTGGCTGCCCAGAAGCAATGCTGCCTAAGGTGGAAAAGTGAGTGCTTCTGGAGGGAGAAATCTCAAAGCCAGAAGAAAGTAGTAGCTCAGTGGGGAGGACATCTTGGGGACCCAGGAAGGTGAAGCCATTGCCCTTTTGCACCCAGGAGCTTGGGTACTTGGGGGAAAAAGCCCTGCTGCAGAAGTAGAGATGTGGCAGAGTTCCGCAAGGATATTTTCTTTATGTTGGATCCACACATTTTCAGGACAAAAGGATAATGTTCCTAAGATGTTTATTGAGCTCACTGCTGTGTACAAAGCACTATGGGGATATTCAATGGAGTCCAAGACCCAAACCCTTCCTTCCAGGAATGTTATTAGGTGTGGGGAAGATGTAACTCCAAAACAAGGGGTATGTGCTTAAGTGTCATGTGAGTGGTATAAAGCTCTTGGACATTTAGAGCAAGGTGGCTTTCATGGATGTGTTCATAGAGAGTGGTGTTTGAACTGAACACTTAAAGATGGACAGGGTTTCATTATAGGAATACACAGATGGAGAGCATTTCAGGGAAATGGAAAGCGCAGGGACCAAAGAGCAGCCCTCATGAACTGGGCAGGTCCCCTCTTCTCCCCTCCCCTCCTTTCCCTTTTCCTTCCTTCCTTCCGATTAAACCCAGGGGGCATTCTACTTCCAAGCTACACCCCCAGCCCTTTTTATTTCTTATTTTGAAACCGGGTCCTGCTAAGTTGATAAGCGTCTTACTAAATTGCTGAGGCTGGCCTCCAACCTGTGATGCTCCTACCTCAGCCTCCCAAGTACTGGGATTACCAGCATGCACCACAGAGTATGGCTCTGGGCAGGTGTTTTTCTGACCATTTTCATACCTGGAGTACAATTCACTGGTCACTGTAGCTGTGGAAGATGGAGACTGGCTGTAAGGTAGAAATAGGGTTTGGAGCCTTGGCTGTGGTCCTGGTTTGACTTAAAGCACTGGTGAGAAAGTTTAGACCTTATCTCAGACATTTGGGAGCCATTGACGTTTTTGAGCAGGGACTGCAAGAATCAAAGCAAATTAAGTAAAAGAAATTTAAATTAGGGTTAGCAGGAGGCAGGGGCCGCAAATTGGCCAGCTGTGCATAAATCCATGACATAGACGTGTCTTATTTGACCTGCAAAGAAGTTTAAAGAAATGTTTAATACATTGCCAACATTTAAGAATGAGATTAGCTATCAGATTTCAAGTTTCCATCATCTCCTTAACTATTGGAAGTTCTAGCAACATGGGGCCCTTTTTCCCACGGGGTTACTGTGAGCTGGAGTTCATATGCAGAGCGGCCTGAGCTCCCCCTTTGGCCCCTCTCTTTGCTCTCATTTCTTTTACCTGCTGATCCCTGTAGGCATCTAAATCTGCAACCAGTGTTAGAGGCTTTTGTCTTGGTTTTTGTCACTGGATTTTCTGGACCTCAGTTTCCTTACCAGTAAAGTTAGGTTTGGAGTCAAAGCTTTCCAGACCCCCTCGTGCTTTGTGGTTGAATAAGTAAAGACCAACCCAGAGAGGTGGTAATGAACAGAAGAGGAAGGCAGGAAATACTGGAAAAGGCAAGTTTTTGTTGTTGGTTCTTTAAGTTTATGCCTATCTCTGCTTAGCTAAATTCAAAAGGACATTGTCAGAAAGGTTTAATCTTCATAGGGTGAGATGAACACTCAGAATTTTTATGTCCTTTATTTGAACTTTTGATTTTCAATGGCTTGAATGTTTAAAGTTAACATATTTAAAGGAAAATTGATACAATTTGGCAGGGAAGAGGCAAAAGGAAGAGACTGACATTTGTTATGCATTTACTATGTGACACTTTATAGCTATTATCTCATTTGAGTCCCCCAACAATCTCCTAAGATACATATTATTCTCACTGTTCATGTAAGGAAAGTTGTGTTGAATAACTTGCCCCAAGATCTTACAGCAAGTAGGTTTGATGGCAAAGCTATTTTTATTCCGTGCCTGAAGGCCATTGCTAGAGACTGAGGCTTGAGAAGAATGTGGTGGTGAGAGTAGATGTGAAGGGAGAAATGAATATGGCTTGTCTTGCTGTACTTAAGAAAAATCACAGTGAGTTTTAAATTGCCCTTTTATTGATTTTGCTTTGCTATCATCTATCTCTTTTCTGCCAGTAGCTACATACAATTGTCTTTTTATTGGCCATTTTTATTTCTTCTTTTGTGAAGTATATATATGACTGTCTCTTAAAGAAAGAAAAGTACCAAATTTTTAAATAATGAAAGGGCTGGGAAGAAGATGCTGGTCATTTCTGTTTCCTTCCTAAGAAAAATCCTTTGTTGTTGTTCTTGTCTTGTGTTATTTATACTTATTTATTTCTTTGCCTTTCTTATACCTCCATTGTGGCATTTTTTCTTTGCCAGGTTTTCTTGGAAATAAATGCAGAAGACATCAAGAAGAAAGGGGCAGGTTACCTCAGAGGAACTGTATCTAAGCTTTTCTTTTAAAAAAAAAGGGTGAGGGACAATTTGTTAGAAGAACTGAGTTTGAATGCTCTTTTGAGTCTACCTCACACCCTCCTTATGGTTTGATTCATGCTAACTCCTTATAATATTTGCATCAATGTTGTCAGCCAAATCCAGGCTGTGGGGAACTTTGCCCCTTTACAGGTTAACATGGCCTGGTTTCTTCAAAAATCACTTCTACAAGGGAAAAGGCAGGGACAGAATGGATGGATATAGGAGCTAGAGATTTAAAGAGACTTAAAAGACACAGCAGAAGAAAAGACAATATCCAACTATAGTCCTTAGAGGCGCACACGTGGGCGGTAAACCCATAAGGAATAGCAAGAATGGATTGTCACAAAGTCAGGTCAGTGGTTCTTTGGCAGAAGAGAGGGCATGGTGATGAGTTGGGGCACAGGGGGACTGATTTCTGTTTCTCAATCTGGATGGCAATTATGAGAGTGTTTGATATATAATAATTTGTTATAGTAATTTATTCATCTAGATCATTCTCTTTGCAGGTATCTGTATCTATTATATTCTACAGTTACAAAAGTTTTAAAAATAATATTAGCATTGCTCTGACTCTTCAGCTTGCATGTCTTACCTATGTGGTATGGAAAATGTATGCCATATTCCTATTGTTTGCTTATAAGAATTATTTAAACAATTTCTTTTACAAATGTTGCTGATTATTCAAATTGGCCTCTGAAAGCTCACCATGGAAAGGAAGACATTCTCAAACCTATTCTTTTTGTTCCTGTATAATGCAGGTTTTTTGTTTGTGTGTTTTGTTGTACTGAAGATTGAACCCAGGACTGTTCTACTTGCCAGCTACACTCCCCAGCCCTTTTTATTTTTTATTTTGAAACAGGGTTTTGCTAAGTTGCTAAGGCCGGCCTTGAACGTGTGTTCTTCCTGTCTCACGATCTAGTGCAGTTTTAAAAGTTCAGTCTTAGCCAAGTGTGGTGGCGCACACTTGTAATCCCAGTACTTGGGAGGCTGAGACAGGAGGATCACAGGTTCATGGCCAGCCTCAGCTACTTAGTGAGGCCCTCTGCAACTTAGTGAGACCCTGTTTCAAAATAAAGAGTAAAAAATAGGGCTGGGGGTGGAGCTCGGAGGTAGAATGCTCCTGGGTTCTATCCCCAGTACCACCAAAAAAAAAAGTTCAGTCTTTTTAACTGGACAGGTTGGCAAGTTTCTTAATTTCTCCATTTCTTGGCTTTCTGTATTGAAATGGAAGTAAAAATACATTCATACATACCTTACAGGTTTTTTTGTGAGAATAAAATAAGATAATGAATGTCAAATAGTTAGCAAAGAGCCAAACATATAGAAAGCACCAAATAGGCACTAGCTATTAGTACTAGTATTATAATCAACTTATAGGAAATTTCATAAAATATAGATTTCTAATAAGTGGTAATTTGGGGACTTGGCTTATTACAAATGGAAATAAGAAAAATCATGTTGGTCATTTGATGTCACTTTGCTTTCTTTAATTTATAATCACTATTTCTGTGCTTCCCTCCCCCCTTCAATATTTGCTTCCTTCACTCTCCAAAAGAAGTCACATTCCAGAACACTCCTGATTAATTTTCTAACTGGAACACTTGGTATTTTGAAGTGCTAAGCAAGGATTCTACCCAGGTCTCTGCCCCTTTCCAGTCTTCTAGGTTGGGGAGACAGGATATGTATGTAGCATTGGTAACAGCTGACAGAGGAATTTGGTGGCAGTAGTATGATCATATTCCATAGGTCCTGACTGTATTTTAACCAAGCAGAAGACCAGCACCCTCAGCCTGAGGAGGTTCATTCAGGGTTAATATAAGACTGTGCCATTTATCTTGGCTTGGGTTTTTGTCATTGGGTTTTGTTTGCTTGTCTGCTTTTGTTTTGTTTTTCCTCCTAAAGAACCAATATTTCTCTATTCAGTTTACACCTTTTATTAACCGTACTCCACGTTCCAACTGACTTATTTTTAATAAAAAGTCAAAGTTCTTTAGTTGGTCTTTCATGGGCCGTCAGAGTGTCCTAACTGCCTGGGGGGCTGGCAGGGAGATTCTAGTTCCCCTCCATAGAGCTTTCAGCATGTACACACCTGTACTTTTTTTTTTTTTTTTTTTTTTGGTGGCACTGGGGCACTGGGGATATACCCACTCTGCCACTGAACTACATCCCCAGTCCTTTTTATTTTTTATTTCAAGACATGGTCTTGGTAAGTTGCCCTGGCTGGCCTTGAACCCGCAATCCTCCTGCCTCAGCCTCCAGAGTAGCTGGGATTATAGATGTTTGCCATTGCACCCTGCTATACCTGTTGCCTCAGCTTATCACTTGCCCCACCCATGGTCACTCTTCGCTTGGTCTCCTGTCATCATTGGCACACTTCAGGAAGTGCTGACTGATGATCCCTAATGTAAATATAGGAGGATATGCATTTAGTCATGCACTCCACCCCTCACTGCAGATTGTGTTCAATCATTATTCCTTCAAAGACCCACCCTGAGTTTGGCAGATCATTCGGCTCTGCATAAAATGAATGTCCTGCTGACTCCCTGCTGCCTCAGTACTGGTTTCCTAAGTCACCAGACCTTACCTTCTTTGCAACTCTCAAATCATTTCCCTCATTCAAGAACTTGGACCGCTGGCTTGACTTCTTTAGCTTGTGATAGGAGTCGGTCTCTCTTCTTGCTTTCAAACTAGCCTTCTCTACCAACAATGCTTTGAAAGTTAAGAGGTTTTAGGTTGCATAGTATATAAAATGTAACTTTAACTGGCTTAAATAATAAAGGAAAATAATCTATTTGAAGTAAAAAGCTAGAAGAATTCAGAGTTCAGATAAACTTTGATTCAGGGGCCCTAACAATATGGTGAACACTCTTTCTCACTCTTATTTCAACTTCTGTTCCAACCCCACCTTTAGCAGGCTCACCTCTCTGGGCTACATGCTTCTTTACTACCAGGAGAGAAGAGCTTGAGTTCCTCAACCACCAACAGAAAACATGGGCTCCAGTCTGACTGGATGAGGTTCAGTCTGTGTTCTGTCCCATATCACTCACTGAGGCCAGAGTAACAGCTTGGGGTCCCTGAAGCATATGGGTACTCTTGAGAAGGACAAGATACCCCCGCGAAATAGGGCTCCTACAACCAAGAGAAGGGGTACTGTGTGGCCCAGACAGCAGTTCCCACCAGATGGGCTCAGGTCCTTCTCCTGTGAATTATTGTCTTCACGGGAACCCTCAGGCTCACACTCAGCTCATCCAGGGCCTTCCCTTTCTGTATCCTGGCTCACATGAGCCTCCCCCCGACCCCAGACAACTCCTCATTTAGCTTGCCTTGTCTTTGCAGGTGGGACCTGAGCATTAATCTCTTTAAAAGCTTAGATTCTAGGATTAATTTCTGAAACATTTTCATTAGCATCATTTCTAAGCAATGACTTATCTGAGTTCTAGACTTATTCCCTCCCCACCAAAGATATTCGTGTGCATGCGCACATGCATGTGTGTGTGTGTGTGTGTGTGTGTGTGCGCACGCGCGGCGGCACGCGTGTGTATGTGGTACTGGGGATTGAACCCAGGGACATTCTACCTCCAAGCTACACTCCCAGCCCTATTTTATATTTTATGTTGAAATAGGGTCTCCCTAGGTTGATGAGAGTCTCACTACTTGCTGAGGCTGTCCTCAAACCTGCAATCTTCCTGTCTCAGCTTCCCAAATATTGGGATTACAGGCATGCACCACCACACCCAGCCCCCACCAAAGAGATTCTAGAATGGCCTCTGATCTTTCCTATTGATGGGAAAATCAAAGGAAGAATTAGCTATTCAACAGTGAGGTTCAGAAATGCAAACAATAGTCCCACCAGTAATAATCATGAGCAGAGAGCAGAAAGCCCTTCTCAAATGGGCAGTGTTGGGCAGTGATATCAAAGATGGCAGAAAACATGGACTATGTTTTCAAAATATAGCTGTATTTTTGAGAGAGAGAGAGAGAGAGAGAGAGAGAAAGAGAGAGAGAGAGAGAGAGAGATCTTCAAATTGTAGTTGTGTTTTTGAAAGAGAAAGAGAGTGCTTTAGATATACTTGAAAAACTTCCTCAAGAAAACTAAAAATAGAATAACTACAAGATCCAGCAATTCCACTTCTGGGTATTTACCCAAAAGATTTAAAATCTGTATGTTGAAGAGATGTCTACACTCCCGTGTGCATTGCAATGCTTGAAATTCATAATAGCCAAGTTATAGAATCAACCTAAGTGCCCACTAACAGATGACTAGATAAAGAAAATGTGGTATATATACACAATGGAATACTATTAAGCCTTAAAAGGAAAAGAAGTATGTCGTTTTCAACAACATGCAATTATAGAACATTATGCTAAGTGAAGTAAGCCAGGCACAGAAAAGCAAATGCTGCCTGTTCTCACTTATATAGTAGAATCGAAAACAACCAAACTCATAGAAGCAGAGAGTAGAATGTTAGCACACAGGCTGAGAGATGGGAGGACAGGGGAGATGATGGTTCAAGGGTACAAAATCTCAGGAGGAATAAGATGAGGTTTTTTTTTTAAGATCTGTTGCACTGGTGGTGAATATAATTAATAATAATAGTGTATGCTGGGTGTGGTGGCACACGCTTGTAATCCCAGTACTTTGGGAGGCGGAGACCTGAGGATCCGGGTTCGCAGCCAGCCTCAGCTCTCTCTCTCTCCCTGTCTCTCTCTCTCTACTTAGTGAGGCCCTCCGCAACTTCATGAGACCGGTTTCAAAATAAAGTATAAAAAATAGGGCCGGGGGTGTAGCGCGGAGGTAGAATGCCCCTGGGTTCAATCCCCAGTACCGCAAAAAAAATATAATAATAATAGTGTATTATACATTTCAAATGTTCTCACCATAAAAAAGGATAAGAATTTGAGGTGATATGAAAATTAGCTTGGTTTAATTATTCCACATTGTAATAATAAATGATAATATCACTTTGTACCCCGTAAATATATATATCTATAAATGATTAGTTTATAATTAACTTTTTAAATTATAAAAAGGAATACTTGATAAACAACATTTGAAGTAGTTTCAAGTGGTAACTCTTGCTTACATTATCTGATGGACTATTTGCACTAAACTTCTAGGACTAGCATCGTACTGTTATATGAGGAAATATCGTAATACACCTTTGGCTATGACTGCCCCAGTCACAGTGGTGGAAAACAGACAGTTCTTTGAGCAAGACTGAAGCAGACCTCATGTTATAAGCAGCTGCCATAGCCATGAAGTGGAGAGTAATTGTGATCAACATATAGAATGTTTTACGAGTCTTTTGACCCAAATAACAGTTACATTGATGAGTCCTGTGGGTGTAATGTGTGTGTTGACCATGAGGTTTGTTGGGACCTGGCTACTGGACCAGTGGGATGTGAGAATTTTGCCAGGAATGGGGGAGTTGGGGAGTAGGAGAAATTGACTTGACTGTACAGACTGGCCCTTTGGAGGCAGTGAAGAGCCCAAGTCACAGTGTCCAAGACATGTAACAAACTTAAACTTGACTCCTGCATTGATTTCAGAAAGATCTGGTCTGGTGGGTGGCCAGGACTTCAGGAGTCTCCGGTAGAGCTTAGTCAGTGAGTAGCACCTGATCCCTTCCCATATCGAGCCAGAAACTCACAAATGGCCGGCGCCTGATAGAGACAGTAGAGTTCAGTCTTCATGGGGAAGACCTGACACATGGCAGTTGGAGCTCAAGGCAGGCATTGTTCCCCAGGAGGGTGTGTACCCTGGACACCCAGGCAGGTGTGGAGGAAAGCTTACCACTCCACAGTGGAAGTCTCATCCCAAATCCCAGGCTGGGCCTGAAAAAGGCAGTCTACATTCCTGCTTCTTTGGAAATAAAAAGTTGCATGTTTTTAAAATTAGGATTATAAATGTTATTGCAAAATATGAAACTTATAGGTACCTATGTTGATCTGGATCAGAAAATAGCATTCTTTGTGTTCAGTATGTCTGTCCTTGGTTCAAGAATTCCCTTCCCAGTGTTATGCAGGAGTAAGTTGTTAAGGAATGGAACCAAGCTTAGGACTTCCTTAACTGGAATTATGTCTTTTCTTGACTATGTTGCTCTCCTTTTAACAAAGTATTAAAAATCCCCCAAAGGATGTTTTTATTAGATGTACCCCTTTTGCCATAAATTTGTTCTGCTGAAATGTAAATTTCTCAGAAGCAAAAAACATGGTGGATTCTCAGTAAAACTAGGGCTTATCCTTGATGGAGTTTAGTTTTTTAAAATATGGAATGTACAGTTATGTAAGTAAATGTGTTCTCCAGTAAAAGACAAAATGTAATCGTTCTTAATTGTATGGCAGGCAATATGTTGGGTTTTTCTGCCTAGGTTTTTGAAATTGGCATGGAATGGCTTGTAGAATAGGAACGATATATGGTGTTATGTAACCCTGACCTATTCTGTTGGCTTTTAATCACCGGATTTGGATCCAATGTCATGAGACTTTCTTAGAATAGGAATGCAATAACCTTATAGCATGCAATAACCAAGATAACAAATTAAAAATCTGTTCCTGGCTAGAAATTTTTCTTTATTCTTTTTTCACATATAGGATTATAGTTTTAACTCTGGATTAGTACTACAGACAACTCAATTATCTTCAAGAATGAGAGAGATTAGTGGTAAGAATAGTCCAATCCATCCAGTAATCTAAAAGGCATTACCATATTTCAGGTTGTTGCCAACATTTTCTGTTATGAATATTGTTTCTTTATAGCACTGTTGTAATTAACTATTGTCATTGCTCCTGTTTCTTGTCTGAACTCCTGAAGCAGACTCCTAATTGGTCTTCCTGTTCCCTGCTCTCCCTCCCCAATGTCTGTCCTCCATAGTTGCTATCATTTGTATCTCAGCTGTCTCCAAAAGCTCATGTGTTGAAGGCTTGGTCCCCAGCCTAGGGTGCTGTTGGGAGATGGGACCCCTTAAGAGGTAGGGCCTAAGCCGGGCGTGGTGGCGCACGCTTGTAATCCCAGTACTTTGGGAGGCAGAGACCGGAGGATCTGGGTTCGTGGCCAGCCTCAGTGCGCACTCCCACGCGCTCTCTCTTTCTCTCTCTCTCTACTTAGTGAGGCCCTCCGCAACTTCGTGAGACCTGGTTTCAAAATAAAGTATAAGTGAGACCTGGTTTCAAAATAAAGTATAAAAAATAGGGCCGGGGGGAGGAAGTCGGATCATTGGAGGTGTGCCCTTGAAGGGAATATTGGGACCCTGGCCCCTCCACTTCCTCTCTCTTTGCTTCCTGACCACCTTGAAGTGGCCACCAACATGTCTCCTCTGCCCTATGTATCCACAGTAATGCACTGTGCTGCCTTAGGCCCAAAGCAAAGGGGCCACGCAACCATGAGCCAAAATAAACCCTTCCTCCTTTTAAGTTGATTATCTTGGGCATTTTGCCACAGTGATGGAAACAGACTAACATAATGCTACAGGAAGGATGAGTCTTCTAAAAGTGAAATCTGGGCCTATCCTTCTCGTAGCACCAATTGTAGATCCATTGCTCTCAAAGGCTCCTGTCTGCATCTCCAGTCAGCCATGCAATGAGCCTCCACTTCAAGGCCCTTCAGGACACCCTGTTTACTGCACCTTATTGGACCTGCTCTGTCTTTTGCTGGAACATATTCACCCCATGGGGCTTCTCTAACTTCCTCTCTGGAGTAGGCTGCATCATGACCTCCCAAAAGATGTCCACATCTTAACCCCAAGGTCAGCTGTGAGCATTACCTTGCACAGCATAAAAAGACTTCGCAGATGTTTGATTAAGGAAAGGATGGTGAGAGAGAGATTATCCTGGATCACTCAGGTGGACTCTAAATGCCATCACATATATCCTTACAAGAGGGACATGCAGGGAGACTTGGCACAGAAGAGGGAGAGGCAGTGTAAACACAGAGGCAGAGACTGGAGTGATGCAGCCATAAGCCAAGGAAGCCAGCAGCCAGCAGAAGCTGGAAGAGGTGAGAAGAGGCTGCTCCCCTAGAGCCTCCAGCGCGGGCTTAGCCACCTCAATCCTTGGTTTCAGTCCAACAAAATTGATCTTGGACTGATGGCCTCCACAACTGTGATAGGGTAAATTTTGTTGTTTTAAGCCACCAAGTACAGCAGCTGCAGGAAATGAATACAGTCCCCAACCTTGGCAGATTTGTACTCTGTCCTCTATCCCTGTAGGTTCTTTTACCTCTAATACAGCTTTGACAGGCTGTGGTCTGTTTGTTATGGGTTGCTTTCTCTCTTTCTTAGCTTCCTGAGGGTACTTTGCATCCTTGATTCCTGACACACAGGGCCTAATATTTTGCTGCTTAAATACTGAATAGACCCGTGACTGAATGAGTAACAGCTGATGTGTGCTCCTGGCGCTCTCTCCCATATCTACCATCTTCTCTCTGATCACTTTCGCTTCAAATCCTTTTCCTCCACGTTCTGTGTCTTTCTCAAGCAGTGTCTACATGTGGTTTTAAGTTGTATAATGGTTTTATTTTCTCCTTAACATCTTTTCTTGGTTCTGCCAGCTTCCCTTTTATTTCTTGTTATCATCTCCCCTGTAAGCCCTCTTTTAAGTGAACCCATATTCTCTTCAATTTCATTGAACCTGCAAAGCAGGTTTTTTTTACTTCTTAGTTTGAAAATGTTCAAATCTATAAAAAGGTAAAAAGAGTAATACAATAAATCCCATATGTCCCTCATCTAGAAATTATTTAATTGTTAACAAGGTGAAATATTTCTTAGTTTTTTTCTGTACATAGATACAGGTAGAAGTAGTAATTTGAAAGTCAGTGGCACACATTGTGAGCCCTTATCCCTACCTACTTAACGATATATTTCTAAGAATTTGGATGTCTTTATTTCCCTTCCTGTTTTGGAGCTGGGTTATGTACCCACCTATTTACTAAGGCAAATTCAAAACAACCCCACCTCCTTCCTAAGAGTTGTACTGTGGGACCTGGTGAGCTGAATGTTCATTTCTCAGACATATCCCCCACCAAACAGGCCTTTAAGGTCACTCCTGTGGCAACTCATTGACCTAAGTCCCTCAACCTGGATCATTGCTGATCCTAGAAGTTAGGTCTCTCACTTCCAGATCAAGTGTGTTTAAGCACATAGAACAAGAGATAGCACTATTCCAATCATGAGTTGAATATAATAACTATCACTGTGTTCAAAACCAGTTCTGAATTTATGGTTCTTTCGAGTCATGTATTAGCTCCATATTGGTCTGATTCTGAGCTTGTGTTTTGAAGACAGAGCCAGGATAAGTTGAGTTCAAAGCCAGAACTGGGACAGACTATTACCAATTCCACACATTCCTGTATTATCATATCCCATCTCCATCTGGCCAGACTGCCCCATTCACGTATTATAGGTCAATAACACAATAATACAGGTCAACATGAAATATCTACAGAACTCTGGCACAAAAAAGTAGAATAGCAGATTGTTATTTCAAATAAAATTAAGACATCTTAGTACTTATCAGTGCTGATTTTGAACCTCATTCTAGATAAATTGTTTGCTGTGGCTGCCACCATCTGTCCTGGAAAAGCCCGAGATTAAGCTACAGTGGTGACAACAGTGAACTCTAAAAATTAAGGGTATCCTACTGTGTTTCTGGCCTGTGCTTATAAACTACATTATTAAGACGTGAAACAACCTTTTCTCCTAACTGTCGTCTTTGCTTTATTTCATTTGCATTCTGTTAATTAAAAAAACGTGGCGTGTTGACATTGACTAGCCAGAAGTTTCCCTATGAAAAGTGATTCAGACCTGACCTGGGTGCATTGGGGACAACATTTGGCTGCTAACTAGCTGTGTGACTCTGCATAAGTCACTTTCCTTCTCTGGCCCTCTGTTCTTTTTCCTGACTAGTCTCCAGATTAGTAAGGGGTGAGGACAAGAAAGGAGAGAGAGAGAGAAACAGACAGGAAGTCTAAGCCTTCACTAATTCTAAACTGTTAGAAAACAAATAATGTGTTGAATAAATAATGTAAACTAGACATCTTTAATCTAATTGGGTGAAAATTTTATAAGGGCCTGCTCACTGTATGCAAATCATACTTCTGCTTACAGATGAGGATTTTGTAGTCATTAAAGCCCATTTGCCAGAGCCTGTAATTAGAAACAGTGTTTATTACTGGTTATTGCAAGATACTACATGTCCTTGATGGTAATCAAACCACCTTCTCTTAAAAGCACTGAAAATTTGAATCTTCCCTCTCCGACAATTAAGTGCAATTTGTTAGTCAGCTTCCTGTCACTCTAACAAAAATACCTGAGGTAATTAATTTATAAAGAGAAAAAGGTTATGGTAGTTCATGGTTTTAGAGGTTCTCATCCATAATTGGGCAGGCTCTTGCTTTAGGCCTCTGGTGGGAGTGCCTGATGGCAATGAGAGGGAACACATGGTGGAGCAAACTGTTCCTCTCCTGGCCAGGAAGCAAAAGAGAGAGAAGAATGGGCTAGGGTCCCACAGTCTCCTCCAGGGGCATGCCCCCAATGATCTAAGGATCTCCCACCAGGCCCTGCCTCCTCAAAGGCCACAACACCTCCCAGTAGTGCCACGCTGTGGACCAAACCCTTAATACATGAACATATATAACATATACCAGTTTATATTGAGTATCATCAGGGAACTGTTTCTAGTACCTGCTTTATACCTATATATTTCTTTTTCTTCCAGTACAGTGTGAGTTCACTAAATGTTAAGAGTCAGCAAGTCAAAGGTAGCAATGTACACTTGCAGGCCCTCTTCATTATTGAAATCTGAATTCAGGAACAAACTTTTGCTCTTGAAGAAACTGAGTGGTTGGTATATGCAAACCCAGTTGATTATAGAATAGTTACTACCTTTGAGGTCCTTCTATGGTCAAGATTTACTATTTCTAGATAGTTCATAATCAATATGATAATAGTGCATCTTAAGCCAGGTGTGGTGGAGCACGCTTGTAATCCCCGTTCTCGGGAGGCTGAGACAGGAGAATCGTAGGTTCGCAGCCAGCCTCAGCTACTTAGTGAGGCCCTCTGCAACTTAGTGAGACCCTGTTTCAAAATTTAAAAAAAATAAAATAGGGCTGGGGGTGTAGCTCAGAGGTAGAATGCCCCTGGGTTGAATCCCCGATACTACCAAAAAAAAAAAAAGAATGTCATTGAAAGAGCTACTAAAGTTTTCTTCAGGAAGGACACCAAACCTAGAAAAAAAGCAAAATATAAGAACATAATATCAAAAAAGTAGAAGCAACCCATAAATCTATCAACTGGTGAATAAATAAAATGTGATATGTACATAAAATGGAATATTATATAGCCTTAAAATGGAATGATACATGGTACTACATGTTAAATGCTGACACATGCTGCAACACCATGAGCTTTGAAGACATTATACTAAGTGAAAGAAATCAAACATAAGAGGTTATGTAGTGTATGTATTCACTTACATAGAATGTTTAGAATAGACAAATGTCTTCAGACAGAAAAGATAGATAGGTTGCTAGGGACCTCAGGGAGTAAGGAATGGGAATCGACTGCTAATGGATGAGTTTCTTGAGGGTAATACAAATATCTAAAATTAGTGGATTGGCTGCACAGCTGTGAATATACTAAAGATCATTGAACTGTATACTTTATTTTTTATTTTATTTCATTTATTTTTGTGGTACTGTGGTGCTGGGGATTGAACCCAGGGGAATTCTACCTCTAAGCTACACCCCCGGCCCTATTTTATTTTATTTTTTATTTTGAAACAGGGTTTTGCTAGGTTGCTGAGAGTCTCACTAAGTTGCTGAGGCTGGTCTCAAACCGGCGATCCTCCTGTCTTGGCCTACCAAGTACTGGAATTACAAGTGTGCACCACTACACCCAGCCGAACCCAGGGACATTCTACCTCTGAGCCATACCCCCACCCCTTTCTATTTTTTGTTTTGGAAACAGGGTCTCACTAAGTTGCAGAGGGCCTCACAACTTGCTGAGGCTGTTCTCAAACCTGCAATCCTCCTGTCTCAGCCTCCCAAGTACTGGGATTCCAGGCATGCACCACCACACCCAGCTGAAATGTGTACTTTAAAAAGGTGTATAGTGATGAACAAAGAAATGGGAAACATGGAAAATAAGACAAGTATTGTATAAAAAATAGTAACAATAACTAGAAACTTCCATTCATTGTGAGTAGGAATTCAAAATGATACAGCCATTCTTTAAGATAGTTTGGCACTTTCTTATAAAACCAAACATACTCTTACCATACAATCCAGCAACCACACTCTGGTATCTACTCAAAGGTGTTGAAAATTTACATCTACACAAAAACCTGTACAGGGATATTTATAACAACTTTATTCATAATTGCCCCAAACTTGGAAGCAACCAAATAGGTTGCTTTAGCAGGTGAATTGTGAAATAAGCTGTGGTACATCCAGATAATAAATACTTGTTCCATGCTAAAGAAAAAAAAACTCCCAAGGCCTAAAAAGAACCTTAAATGAATATTACTAAGAGAAGTAAGCCGATCTGAAATGGCTATATACGATATGATTCCAGCTATGTGACACTCTGGGAAAGTGGAAACCGTGGAGACAATAAAAAGATCTGTGGTTGTCAGGGGTTGTGGGTGCGGGAGGGATGGACCTGCACAGCACAGGGGATTTTTAGGGCAATGAAACTACCCTGTGTGGTTCTATAATAGTGGATCCATGTCATTATACATTTGCAAAACCTAGTAGAATATAAAAAGACAAGAATGAAACCTAACACAAACTGTGGACTTTTATGATGATATGTCATGAAATGTCACAAATGTACCATCCTTGGGACGGGAAGGATGTTGATTGTGGGAGAGGCTATTCATACATGGGGGCAAGAGATATAAGGGAAATCTCTGTGCCTTCTGCTTAATTTTGTTGTGAACCTAAAATTGCTCTAAAAATAAATTTTATCCAAGAAAATAATAACAATGACTAATTTGAGGATATAAAAACAAGGCAGAATTAGTATGCCAATATACTAGTCATCAGCTTGTAAGCTAGGAGAGACAAGATCATAGTGGAAGTTTTTATAGTGCTCAGGAGGATGAAAATATTGATTAACTTTGGAATTTGTGTCAAGAATGCATGATAAATTTGTGGAGAAACTGGGCCGCTCACACATTGCAGTGGGAATGTAAAACTGTATAGCTACTCTGGAAAAGAGTCTGGCAGCTCCTTTCAGAACTAAAAATGGACTTACCACACAACCCAGCAATTACATTTTTTGGGCACTTATCCCAGAGACACGAAGATTTATTTTCATGAATTCATACATGAATGCTCATAGTAGCACTGTTCAGAACAGCCCCAAACTGGAAATGACTCAAATGTTATCCAGTGAATGAATGGTTAAATACATTATGATACATCTATGCCATAGAATATTACTCAGCAATTAGAAGGTATGAATTATCGATACAACAACCATGGGTGAACCCTAAGGAAATTAGGCTGAGTGGGGAAAAAAAGTCAACTTCAAAAGTCTACATACTTCATGATTCCACTTGTGTAACATTTGTGAAATAGTACACAGATGGAGAACAAATTAGGGTTAGGAATAGGGAGGAGAGAGGAGAGTGTGGATAGTGTATCCATAAAGGACTAACATAAGGGAGTCTTGTGATGGTACAGATGAATGCTGTGGTGGTTACACACACATACAAGTGAGCGCATGTGTAATTGGTGAAAGGTCAATTTGTGGGTTTTGATATTTTACTCCAGTTGCATGCGATGCTAACATGTCTCTTGGCAATAGACAAAGCAGTCCAAAATTTAGTAAGGGAGCCGGGCGTGGTGGCGCATGCTTGTAATCCCAGTACTTGGGAGGCGGAGACTGGAGGATTCGGGTTCGCGGCCAGCCTCAGCTACTTAGTGAGGCCCTCCTCAACTTCGTGAGACCCGGTTTCAAAATAAAGTATAAAAATAGGGCCGGGGGTGTAGCTCGGAGGTAAAACGCCCCTGGGTACAATCCCCGGTACTGCAAAAAAAAAATTTAGTAAGGGTATTGAAGATTTGAGCAAGAGATTAATGGAAATAGAATATATATAGAAAATACAGATAGGTATAGGATATATTTAAGATTATGTGTGTATATGTATGTATGTGTATATATGTATACAAAATATAAAATTTTATCTCTAAAATATACATGTGTATATATTATGTTATATGATATGTAATATAACATATGTAGTATATATTTACATAATGTATGTGATATATTATATATAAAATATATAATATAAATATGTGTATGTATATATGTATATGTATGTATGTGTGTGTGTGTGTATATATATATATGTGTGTGTATAAAATCTTAACCCGGCAATTAAACACTTTGCTTTTCCAGTACACATTGAACACTTATAAAACTTGATCACACACTACCAAGTTATGAAATGAATTTCACTTCACACCATGTACTAGGTCATAAAGCAAATGCTGATTTACATGCAGCATGTTTTCTGACCACAACTTTATAAAATTAGAAATTAGTAACAAAGTGGTAACCAATAGTTCATTCATTTAGAATTCTTAAAACACACACCTCTGAATAGCATAAAGCTCAGATACAAACCACAAGATAATTAGAAACCATTTAGAACCAAGTGACAACTATTGTACAATCAAAATTAGGCATGCAGCTGAAACAGAGGGTATATTTATTTAAAGGGAAATGTATAGCTCTGTTTGCATATATTATTAGATAAGAAGAAACAGGAAAAGCTAATGAGTTAAGAGTCCAAATAAAGAAGATAAAAGATAAAAATTGAGTAAACAAAATAAGTGTAATAAAAGTCTAGGAATGAAAGAATTGTATATATATCAACTGCAGAACAAAGTATCTCTTGGAGAAGTGACTAATCGAGATAGCTATATTATAGCATTTTTATTTCCTTTTGCAGAAATATTATATTTATTATAATTATTTAATTGTATTTATTTTATATAACAACTTTATTAAAATATAATTCACATACCATACAATTCACTCATTTAAAGTGGGCAATTCATTGGTGTTTAGCATATTCACTATCATCACAATCAACTTTAAACTCTTATCACCTTACTAAGAAACCCCCACCCTTTAGCTCTCATCCCTGAGTCACCCATCCTACCCCTCATTCAACAAGCCATTAAGGTACTTTCTGTCTCTACAGATTTCCTGATCTAGTCATTTCATATAAATAGAATCATATAATATGAGATCTTTTAAAACTGGATTCTTTGACATAGTACAAACTTCAAGTTTTATCCATTTATAGCATGTAGCAGTACTTCCTTTCTTTTTATGGCTAAATAATATTTCACAGTATGACTAGACCACATTTTGTTTAGCACAAGCTTTTTTTTTTTTTTTTTTTTTTTTTTTTT